>CM044435.1:142665450-142675967 GCA_024363595.1 Xenopus borealis | reverse complement strand
AATCTGCTCCATGTATGCACTCAAGGATTAGATGGAAGTGCATTGGCTTTTCTCTGCCAGCATGGAAAGGAAACACCCTGTATACCATTATCTTTAGCTTAGAACAAGGTTATGGGACATGGATCATGAATTTTGGATCACCTTACCTTAAGTATACAAAACAACATGTAGACATCAAATAAACCCAATACCATTGTTTTACCACCAATATGAATTAATCCAGCTTTATTTTCATAATGTACCAGGTACATCTTATTAGATAATAAATTAACGTATTCCTGATCCAGATAAAGTTGCCTTTCAATATGAGAGCTGCTTATCAGAACCAGCCAATATATTCTGAGATTATCCCATTACTGGTGTCAGTGACCCATCCCTTTGGTAGTTCCATCCCACGTTACTTACATCTGACATTGAAGTTCCGGGGGTTTGTTCGTGAAATCAATGTCCACATAGACTCTATCCAAATGAACTGGAAATGTCCCCCCTATAATTATATCTCCTGGGAGGCTCATGTAGCCACTAAGGTTCTCATTGGGCAAGTGGCAGCCAGCGCTGGTGTCCAGACAAGAGGCCAACTCTATAGCCATGATACACAGACACCCTGCCTTTAATAGGCCAAACAGTCCAATGTGACACATCTTCTTAATATATAGAATCATCTTCAACATGCAGGAAAGTGATTCTCTCTCGCACTTCATTATCACCCCACGGCCACAGTTCCAAGCAGTATTGCACAAACACTGAGCAGAGCTTTTTCTGCTGGTTTAATATATTGTACAGATAAGTAGGCCTGTGGGAAGTCAGGACTTAATTATGTTTAATTATTGATACTGCCCAGGGAATCTAAGCTAATACCAGATATCAATCTCCTGACTTGTACAAGCTCAATCCCAAAAGCCAAGGGGCTTTGCACTTACCAACACCAGACCAAAGTATGGTCACTAAATATAATAAAACATAAGTTTCAGTCCTTAGAACCCACACTTTAAGCACTTCCCACTCACCAATATGAGCCTACAGATAAAGGGCCTACACATACTCCAATTGTCCATGTTTTGCATGTACATGCCAAGATATTGGTCTTTATTGCAGGGCATCAAAACAGGTAGTTGCTACAAAAACCCACAAATTATCACTTCTATTAGTGGTGTTCGTATTTTCAGAGTGTTCCATCCAGCAAGCTATGGCAGCCCACCACTATTAGGAGGATGCATTTTAGGAGGGATAGGTTTCCTCTAAATACCCTGTCAGAGTAACTTGTGTTTTCCAGAAAAGATACAGGATGCTCCGAAAGTTTTACATTGTGATTAGCAATATAGATGGGGATCTGTGACAGAAGTGGAAGAAGATATGACTGTATGACTCTATATATCCAGCAGTAAAACATATGGGGCACAGTGGTTGAATGAAATCCAACCAAGTGTTGAGGATCCCTGTTGGATAGTTTTATTGGATATCGAGTAAGAGAAGAATATCTAAAATCTGAATCTGTATAATGAAGGTTTTGAGTTCTCCATGTTACAAATGTAAGCTAACCCCACACTTTTCTTCTCAAGTGAATCATAGAACCCCCTCGTATTTCCATTCTGAATATCCCAGGAGTTAAAGTCTAACCAAAGCCCCCATTCAAGGGGACCATTTTCACAACTACCACTAAGGTGTTCTCATACTTTAAGGCTGAGGATTCACCTTACTGTGACTTCCTACTTCAGATCCTCCAGACCATCCAAGTGGATTCCAAAGAGAGAGATCTTTACAACCACAGAATCCTTTTATGGACATTTTCTATTCTGGGATTCACCAGTTGTGACCTTGCACTTAAATTTTGTAACTCTTTGCGGACTCTTTTGGTAGAATGGAGTTACACTAACGTGTTTGAATCTTTAGTAGCCTGAATTAGCTTTACATTTCAGATACTGGGATTTACAGCACAGGGCCTAGTGGGCACTAAGGGATTGCACCTTAAGGAAATTCCACCAGAAAAATAAACCCCCACATTTTGCAGTAAACACATATAAACTTTATATAAAACGTATGGAAAAGAAAGTGGGCATCTAATGTACACTGCACTCCTGCACTGGGGATACGTGGGGTCTTACCTTACTCACTATTAGGTATTCCACTCACTGTCTCTCTAACACAGTCCTTTAATTATCACTGTCCCAATCACACCAGAAGGAGTTAATGACCCCTTTCTTTTATTGGTGCGCTTTCCTTATCTTGGGTGAAGAAGCTCAGCCTGAAGACCAGTAATGGAGAAACTTGGGGCAAACACTAATCCCTTTCATATTAAATGAAATATTGCTGATTGTGTGGATTCACAATGTATTATTAACCCTTTAATTAGCTCTTAACATTTAGATGGCATTTATGGGTTTATGTGTGGGATTTGGTAAGTGTCTAATATTCTGTGAACTTTCTCCCAACTGTAAACATGGACAGGCTGACTAGGGGATGTTGTAATGCTACTTAACGTTTGTTCCACACCCACAAAATGAGACCTGCTGGTGTCACACAAATCTTTCTCTTTTCTTTAACTTCTATTGTTGCTTAAAGGAAAGAGCCTACAAATAAGCAAATATTTAACCCGGATACTGTTGTGCCCATAACAAAACTGGTCAATGTGCCCTAATTTACTTGATTTTTTTTAAAACTATTGCAGAATGACAGGAACAATTTTACTATGTACTTTAAGGAGGGGGTCCTAACAGTCTACAAACCTTTGCTCGAGGAGTAATAAATTATGGAATCGGCATTAGAAAATTGTTGACTCCGAGATGTAATCTATCAGAAGGTAGAAGCAATAGAATTCTTAATGAATCAGATGAAAATTGAGCGTAGGACTGGCCAGATATGGGATGACTTTGACGTAGTTGGCCAGCTTAAATATATTGCAATATATGGACAAACAATCCCTATTGTTTAAAGGGTAAGGCATTTTTTAGTAGCTGTATGTACAGAATGTCTCAATGTCTTAAATATATTGATAATGGGTTGAGTGCAGAGGACCTCTTTGTCTATGTATTTTGTGGTCACAGCCTCCCCTAATGGTTTTAAAAATTAGTGGTGAGCACAACTTTTTCTTGTCTATCAGAAGGTAACCATACACATATATGGATGTCTTGTCCTATCTTACAGGGTTTTTGGAGCAAAGTATTAGCAACAATAAACTGGGTGACAGAAAACAACTTAAACATTAACAACCCGGAAACGATAATGTTAAATTTCCAACAAAAAAACAAACACGTTGATAACAGATAACCTTACCATACAACTACTACAAGCAGCTAAACCACTAATACCAAAGAAATGGAAAAATACTGAAGCCCTCACTTTTGAGGAATGGTTAGCAACAGTAGAAGAAATGGAAGAAATCACATTTATCATACATAACCAAAGTGCAATTTATTGGAAGATATGGTACCCATGGTTACAATTTCTGAAATCTAATTTAAAACTTATAACCTGACAGTACTATGCTTATCATTTCTTCGCATTTACAAGGTATAAATTAAAAATATTTATGCTATGGAATGGAATCTTGGCTAAGTAATCCATGTTTTGGCTGTTTATATATCCTTATTAAAGTAAGAGACCTACTGAAATTGTAAAACTACTTAAGTTTAGAAATAACTTACTGTTGTATGCTTGCGTAAATATATAAAATTTATAGTTGTTGTACGGAATAATGTTCCCTCCCCCTCTTGCTTTCTGTACCCCCTTCCCCAATAAAAACCTGCACAAATAAAGAATTTAAAAAAAGAAAGAAAATTGTTGACTTCATTTCAGGTTAGGTAGGCTGATACTAGTACAGTAGGGGAGAAAGTTGAAAAGGATAGTGGAAATTTAACACTGATGCTTGTGCATGGACCCATAGGGTCAATGTGCCCCTATGGCTTTAAGTCCCTACATTTCCTGATCTCCCTAGTTGCTGGGCAGATGCCCATGTATCTAGTTGTAATATGCATATTCAAGTTATTGGCCAAGAGGCGCTGTGGCCACTTCCTTTCCCACTTTGTTATAACGAGTGAGAAGGGGTTGAACTTCCTCTTTGGCTTCTGGTGTCAAACCCAGCTAGATGTTTCCAGGGAGCCTGAGTACAACAAGGCCAAGTAAAGCCAAGTTGCCCTAGAGGGACCAGTACCTCTAGAGAGATAATTTGTAGAGCAGGGACCCCATGAATGAGGCAAGTGAGTACCAGGAATATAATTATTACAGATTGTCTAGGAGAGTAAGGCAGTGAGGGAAGAAAGAGCAGCTTTGTGCTCCATTAAGGAGGAGCAGCAGGGAGTAGCTTCCCAGGCTGTAAGAATTGCCTACAGTGAAGGGACACAGTGGATAGGGTGTCAGGCTTTAGGTTCTCCTCCCTGACCCCTCCACTGGGTGAGATCCAGACCCAATGTGAGGTATTTCTGCCTGGAGGTCTGCCTTGACTACATCCTCAGGGGATCCACATGCTGTTGCCTCTGATGTACTGTCCTATGCATCAAACTCTATTCTGCACTGTTCTTTATGCACTGTTGGATCATTTGTCTCTGATAAAAGATTCTTTTCTAATGCTTTGGGTTCTCCTGGAACCCATATGTGGAAATGCTACACAAGATATTTGTGATTAAAGGGATCCTGTTATGATGTTATGGTGTAGTTTTTATTTCTAAATGACACTGTTTACTGCAAATAATTCACTCTACTCTATATATATAATATAATCTAAAATTTAATTCCTGAACCAACAAGTGTATTTTCTTAGTTGTAATATTGGTGTATAGGTGCCATCTCAGGCCATTTTGCCTGGCCATGTGCATTCAGAAAGAACCAGCACTTTAGGATGGAATTGCTTTCTGACAGGATACAAAATGTAACTGAAAGAGTCACAGTGGGACTTGGATTTTTAATTGAGTGCTGTTCTTATATTCACCAGGGAGCTGCTATCTGGTTTCCTTCCTATTGTTTTGTTGTTAGGCTGCTGGGGGGAAGGGTGGGGTGATATCACTTCAACTTGCATTGCAGCAGTAAAGAGTGACTGAAGTTTATGAGAGAGTTTATTATGTCACATGACTGGGGACACCTGGGAAACTGACAATATGTCAGCACTATTAACTGATACATATTGAAAAAAAAACATGTTTTCCCATCACCCTGTTTTATCTAGGCCATGTGCACTTGCAAGATTTTTTATGCCAATTTTCACAAACATTAGAAACAGTAGGGACCATTTATGCATGAAGGGGCAGGGTTCAAAGGTAAAAAAAAGTTGCAATTCATTATTCTTGCTTTGCATCTTGACCTACTATGAGGACCCACAGGTTTTTGTGCTCCACAATGGACCTTCACTGAGGGAGGCATGAAGTTATTCATTCATTAAAACATGTGACCAGGAAAGGTGCATTGATCTTGTTGATACTCATAACCCCAAATTAATTCCTTTACTGTATCTAGTAGAATTAAATCAAAGGCAACTGGACTATTGTGTTCACAGTGGAAGTTGAGCAGGACTCACTGTTGTGCAGGACTCACTGGTTATGCTTAAACTGGTTAATTTGAGCTCCAACATGCCTTACAATGTACATGCATTTCAAGAAAGAAGTATATGAAAACCATAGATATGAAGCTACATTCACTTACAGAGAGCAAACATAGCAATACCATTTTGACAAATAGCTCCCTCTAGTGGTACACCACACTTCTACCCCCTAGTTCAGGGATCCCCAACCTTTTGAGGCTGTGAGCAACATTCAAAAGAAAAAGGAGTTGGGGAGCAACGCTAGCATGAAAAATGTTCTTGGGGAGCCAAATAAGTGTTTTGATTGGACATTTGGTAGCCCCTATGTGGATTGGCAACCTGTATTGAGGCTCTGTTTAGCAGTGCACCTGTTCTTATACAACCAAAACTTGCCTCCAAGCCTGGAATTCAAAAATAAGCTCCTGCATTGAGGCCACTGGGAGCAACATCCAAGGGGTTGGAGAGCAACATGTGGCTCACGAGCTACTGGTTGGGGATCACTGCCCTAGTTAATGTAATTGTAGATTCACCTTGGAGGCACTCTGTTGAGCTGTGGCTGTTTATAACCAGAAGTCTGACCACAAAGGGCAAAGGGTTTAAATGCTGAGGAATTCCTTACCACTCAGTTGAAATGACGAAACCAGATGAGTGATGAAACATTTTCAAGAAAAATTCTGAATGTTCAGTTGCCTTTGATTTAACTTTACTACATACTGTATATCATGACCTGGGCAAATGAGAATCTTCATAGACATAGTTCCTTTACTGTAAGACATAACCTGCGGATTGGTAGTAAAATATAAAAGGTTTATGGCATAATTTTGATCTGCATCAAGATGGATCATTTACTTCTGAACTCTACCTTTGTTCATTAGATGTTCTTTGGAGTTCATGCTAGGCCTGAACAATACAATGAAACATTTTGGAGCAAAGATACAGACCACCACAGCCCACGTGGAAGACAGGATGGCAAAGACCTCCATTGCCATGGTATATATGCCCTTTGCACTGAGATAGGCTGGGATAAAGGACACCCAGACACTGAGGAAAGCCAACATACTGAATGTGATAAATTTCGTCTCATTGAAACTGTCAGGGAGACGTCTGGCCAAGAAGGCAACAATGAAACTAATGGTGGCCAAGAGGCCAAGATATCCCAGCATGCACCAGAAAGCAGTGAGTGACCCTTCATTGCAATTAATAATGATGACTCCAGGTTTTGTGTCAGTGTCAAGTTCAGAAAAGGGAGGAGAGAATATCAGCCAAAAGGCACAAAGGATTGTCTGAATAAAGGAACACAACACAATGACACAATAGGATGCCTTTACCCCTGTCCACTTTCTTAACCTGCTGCCTGGTTTGGTTGCATTAAATGCAATGACAACAGTGATGGTTTTGGCCAGAACACAGGAGATGCAGAGACCAAAAACCATCCCAAATGCCACCTGCCGCAGAAGACACTTTTCAGGTTGTGGGTAACCAATGAACCCTAAAGAGCAAAGAAAACAGAGGAACAGTGAGAGCAGGAGTAAACAACTAAGGGAATAGTTGTTGGCTCGGACTATTGGTGTTTTTTTGTAACAAATAAAAACAACTGAAATAAAAAGTGGAATAACTGAAGAAGTGCTGGCGATTGCTCCTAAGATGTAACCCAAAGGTTCTTCATAGGAAAGGAACTCTGTAGTTCTTGGTAAGCATCTGTCCTGTTGTAGATTGGGCCATGTGTCCCAGGAACATGGAATACATTCCACAGCATCTAGAGAACAATAATGAAATCATCTTTGCATGTATGTTACATATTGTTCAATAATATAAAAAAAACATTATTTAACATACCAGTTTGGTTTGAAATCTGTCCCTGAGGACACCGGGCACACTCATGGCAGCAAAGTGGCTTTCCAGGTATTATGACCTTCCTAAATCCCGATGCACAACTTGAACTGCATGTGGATTGAGGCACCTATGGAAATCAGAATGGGATAATGTGGAACCAGTAGCTGATGGCAACAGATAACCCTATTATGGTCATTTTTTTAATATAATCTGATCTGCCACATATGGTTCCACATTTACAGTATCTAAAGAAAAGGCAAGATGTACAGTCTGGTATTGTGAGAGTCAGCTGGAAGCTGCCCCTTCCTCCAAAGCAAATCACTAATGGCTAGCTTTATAATAAATAGTCAGTATTATATATATTAACTTCCCACAAGTATCCATCTAATTATTCCATGCATCTAAAAGCCATTGACAATTGAATCATTGCCTTATTCCATTGAGGCTGTTTTATTTCATTAATCCTGAATGATAAACATTTCTAGGGGATGATCTACAACAAAAACCCTCGTCTGAAACCTCTCCAATAATAATAATAGTTATTTTCAATAACCCTGTACTATCTCACTTGCTAAAAAAAGTCATCCAACCCCCTTCTTAAAGCTTTCTAATGTATCTATCTAAGTCATATTTGATGTTCATTTAAGGGTAGTAAATGGACACTGGGAGACAATGGGAGACTTGCACTTGGGGGCAGATTTACTATTGGTCGACCATGTGAATAGTGAGGGAAGTAAAATCCTTCGAATTCGAATATCGAATTCAAAGGATTTTACCGCTATTCGAATATTCGAATGATCGAATAGGAAAAATTTGATCCTTCGATAAAAAATTAGATCGATTGATTAAAACATTCGAATCGAACAATTCGAACAATTTTAACCCTTCAATCTAATTCTTCCTATTCGATCAAAAAAAACTTTAAAACACCTATGGGAGTTTTAAAGCAATTCGGTAGGTTCAATCTGGCGAACTGGCCTATCAAATTTTTTATAAATTCGACCATCGAATATTCGAATACAATTAAATCCGAATATTCGAATTATTCGAATCAGTCGAATATTGAAAATTTGATGGTCGATGTTGCCTCATTTGCATATTCGGAAATTCGAAACTTTTTGAAATTCAATCGAACTTCGAATCCTTCATGTGAATATAGTAAATCTGCCCCTTGGTGTACAGATTTAATGTTGCAGAACTAATGAAACCTGCTTTTTATAACCTGTTCAGAATGTGCTGATTTACACTAATTGGTTGGGAAAGTCCATTGGTGGACCCCATATATGACTATATATACTAGTCTGCCAACTTGGTCTGGAGGGGAAGAGTTTACACATTGAATGGCCCATGTATAGCCAGCTTCACATCTGATTCCAAGTAAATGCTGGTAGTAGATGTTGCTAGCCTTACCTTTCAATCCACAATAATAATAGTTATATAGTTACATGTAAAAAATGATATCCTGTCAAGGGAAAGGGATTTAATATGCTCTGAAATAAGAGCTATAGAGGCCTATAAACATTTTTCACTGGTTTTCTGATCTCAAACTTTGTATCAGTGCTCCTTTTAGCCTCACCCAGCTACTTGGTTCTTCTACCATACCTGAGTGTTGTTATTGGCCCATGTGATAACATCTCTTTCTATTTGCATTGAGTTTTCTGCAGCACTCAAGTCATAACTGCCAACGACAATCTGCTCCAGTGTTCCCTTGGCACTCACATGCCAGTTCACAATGTCATAGATAGCTGGAGGATTTCCTCTTGCATCAAAAAATACATGGAGTCCATCTTTGGCCTTGAAGTTTACTCTCTTAGTATAGTAAAGAACCTGGAAACACAAAAATAAATAGGTCTATATCATAATAATACAATAATATATATTATTTTATTACTATAAAGTAAAGCTTCTTCTCACATGCCAAGGGTGCAATGATGAGATATCCGCACAGGTCCCATCACGGAATGGTCCATATCCAAAAGTACAATGAAATAAGCCTTGCAGAGCCCATGCCAATGCATAAACTGCATTGTAGACATTGAGAGATGCTCTATGAACTTCTTCAGTCATTGTGCTCTCTAGATTTTCAGTTCCTGTACAAACTTGAATCGAATCATTGGATATCAAATCAACTTTATTGTCATAACTTAACCACTTACAAGAAAACGTTATTGCCCAGAATTCCTTTATGAATACATCGCTGAGATCTTTCGATGGGTGGAGATTTTTGAGATACTTCGTGAATTCTGGCATTCGGCCACCATGGATAGCAAAACCAATGCTACCTTTTAGCACCAGTTGGAAAAGTTCATGAGATAGTAGAGCAGAATTTGCCCAGCCTTCACTGCCTATCCAGGTATTTCCACTTACATTTTGCCTCAGTGCCTCTTTCACCACAAGCACAAAATCAGAATCAGAGGCTATCACCACCACTACCTTTGCAGTTGACTCTCTTATGACCCGGACAACATGAGGAGCATTTCTGTTGGACTGTCCAAGTAAGATAGTCTCAATAAAAGCCACACAAACTCCGGAGTCTGTTAATTTTTCTTTTATCATCTGAATTCCATATTGTCCATAGTCATCATCTGTAGCTAGAAGGCCAATCCAAGTCCAACCAAAATAAGAGACAAGCTCAGCCAACCCTCTCATTTGAAATTCATCACTAGGAATGGTACGGAAAAAAGTTGGAAATTGATTCCGATTGCTAAGGACAGGGTTGGTGGCAAAATAACTGATCTGTAATACAGAATGAGAAAATGTGAGCATGACTATAGATATTAACAAACAATAGGAGATAGTTTTAGTGAAGGGACTGTGTCAAATTTCTATATATATTTCAAATGCACTATTGGTCACTAGCAACCACCAAAAGAGCCTTTATTACAGTACTTTCCAGGATGTTGTTAAAAAAGCTATAAACTGTATGGCAAGGGGGGTAGTTTACCTCCTGAGTTGCAGTTGTCCCAAAGATTATGTGGGCAGGTGAGAAGGTTGGAAACATGAATTTTGTTAGGGATATAAGCAAAATGAATGAAAAAAGTAGCATGTAGCTCATAGGAGTGATGATTAGGTTTGGAAGTAGTGGGCATTCAGAAAATCTCCTTGGCAATGCGTGTCAGTGGTTTTGGTAGGAGGAAGATCCGAAAAATTACGTCAAGAAAAATTCAGATGTTTGTAT
>CM044435.1:142612062-142622129 GCA_024363595.1 Xenopus borealis | reverse complement strand
ATGAGAAAATGTAAAATGCTGTCATTACCACAGTGTTAAAGCCAGAGACCCCAAACTTGGCACCGTGGGTCACTGGGGTTAAATTTTAGAAAAGTGGTCGGAATCTACCACAGCCAATCAAATATTAGCCATTTATTTAAATGGGAAAAGTTAAAACTGTTGCCGCTCTTAGACTTTTAATGGGAGGGTCCTCAAACTTGACACAGTTGGTCATTAGAGGGCCGGGATCAAAATCCTGAAAAGTAGGCAGAGCCAAAAACAACCAATCAAATTGCTGCCATTTGCATGTTATTGATGTCATGGACCTCGAATATCATAAATGTGGTCACTGTGTGTTTGCACTTCAAAATTAAGAAAAGTGGGTGGAGCCACCAACAACCAATCAAATTTCATTCACTGATTTTCAATAGAAAAACATAAAACTGCTGCCATTTTTACATGTTAAATGCCATAATTCCGAAACCTTATTACTGCCATTCTCACAATTTTAAAACCAGAGGCCCCAAACTTGGTACAGACCATGACTGGGTGACTGGGGTTAAAATTCAGAAAACAGGGTGGAGCTTAAAACAGCCAATCAAATTTCACCTTTTGCTGTTCAACAGGAATATTTACATTGCTGCCATTCTTAAACTGGTAATGGCAGGGTCTTCAAACTTGGTACATACGGTCATTGGGTGGCTGGGATTCAAATGTTTTTTTAAAAAAGTGGGTGGAGCCAAATACAGCCAATCGGATTGTTTTTGTTTATAGATTTTAATGGTTAAAGCCAATATCATGTGGTTTCTTCAGAAACGACACCATCTAGTTGTTATTAATATTTTAAAAGGTTGCATTGGCTTAAGAGCATTTTTATGCCTTATATATGGTGTGCCTGTAATCTCTATAATATTATCAAGCTACAAAATTAGTTTAATTTCTATTTTGAGGATAACTGTTTGAAAGACTCTAAAATTGCATTACAAACAGGCAGAGTTTTACAATATTCATTTACTCATTAAAACCTTTGTCACACCATCATTTTATTTTGGTGGTTATGTAACAGTAGTAGCTTTATTAGGAATAAAAATATTTAATGTAATTGTAATGT
This sequence comes from Xenopus borealis, assembly GCA_024363595.1. Classification (NCBI taxonomy): domain Eukaryota; kingdom Metazoa; phylum Chordata; class Amphibia; order Anura; family Pipidae; genus Xenopus; species Xenopus borealis. Next base: position 142,621,039 of record CM044435.1, on the reverse strand, counting down.
TTAGGCTGTCCTTTTCACTCTAAGGTTTTCTCTGGAGTTCATGTTGGGTCTGAACAATATTATGAAACATTTTGGCACAAAGATACAGGCCACCAAAGACCAGCTGGAAGTCAGAATGGCAAAAACCTCCATTGCCACAGTATAAATGCCCCGTGCACTGAGATAGGCTGGGATAAAGGACACCCAGACACTGAGGAAAGCCAACATACTGAATGTGATAAATTTGGCTTCATTGAAACTGTCAGGGAGTCGCCTGGCTAGGAAAGCAACAATGAAACTGATGGTGGCCAAGAGTCCAAGATATCCCAGCATGCACCAGAAAGCAGTTGGTGAACCTTCATTACAGTTCACTATGATCACACCAGCTTGAGTGCTAATGTCAAGTTCATGGAAGGGAGGGGAGAAGATCAACCAAAATACACAGTCAGTTATCTGAATAAACACACAAAATATAAGGACACGGTAGGACACCTTTACCCCTGTCCACTTTCTTAACCTGCTGCCTGGTTTGGTTGCATTAAAAGCGATGACAACAGTGATAGTTTTGGCCAGAACACAGGAGATGCAGAGAGCAAAAATGATCCCAAATGCCACCTGGCGCAGAAGACACTTTTCAAGTTGTGGGTAACCAATGAAACCTAAAGAGCAAAGGAAACAGAGGAAGAGGGAGAGCAAAAGAAGATAGCTAAGGGAATAGTTGTTGGCTTTTACAATTGGTGTATTTTTAAAACAAATAAAAATACCCAAAATTACAAGTGGGATAAGGGAAGAGAAGATAGAAATGGCAGCTAAGCTGTAACCTAAAGGTTCTTCATATGAAAGGAACTCTGTATTCCTTGGTAAGCATCTGTCCTGTTGTAGATTAGGCCACATGTCCCAGGAACATGGGTGACATTCCACAGCATCTGGGGAGAAAGATTTTTAAAGATTTTAAAGATTTTTTTAATGCCAAATATAAATAGCATTCATGATCCAAAATAACAAAATAATTATTTTAGCACCTGTTTGATTTGAAATCTGTCCCTGAGGACACCGGGCACATGCATAGCAGCAAGGGGGTTTTCCTGGAACAATCACCTTCCTAAATCCTGAGGAACAACTTGGCGTGCACTTGGATAGAGGAACCTATGGAAATCATGACACAGACACATGTCACAGAATCATATAGAAATACATGGCTCATTAAGTCATCACTAATTTTATCAATGATTGTTTCCCATAGAGTAGGGAGGAGAAAATGTCAAGTAACATCCTGTAAAAATATGGTACCATTAGCAAATCTTATGTAGGACTTCCCCAAAAAAGACAATCATGCTGAAGGCATTATCTTAAAATACCTTGGATTCACTCAGGACATTGCTTAATACAAAACAGCAATTTATTGACACAAGTATACAGATTGATTGCCCATTTGAAGGCATAAAATAAATTATCAATATTGTAGAAGATCAATTTTTATTAATATAGCCAAGGAAGGGATTTTTGTAGGGGTTCAAGTGCTCCATAGACTGACTTCCATGTATGTTATCATTACATACATACATACTGTATATAATATTTATTGTTATATATAATTATCAGCCTTTAGCATGGAAACAGGTGCATGACTCTCATATTAAATACTTATTATGAATTTTAATTATAAATTATTAAAGTTGATATGTAGTAGGGATGCACCAATCAATACTTTATGGATTTCAACTCCTACACAGAAGATGTCTCCAAATACCAATTTAAGGGGGAAAAAAAAAACTAGCATCACATGGGAACAAAAAATTGTCCCATTTCTTGCTGGCCATAAATAAGTAAATTGGTTGTTGAGTTTCCTTGATATCTCTCTCTATATATATATGTAACAATATTTATTGTATTAGATTAAATTGATTAAGAGCAAAATATTCATGAAATGCTAGACAATATATTCATGAGATGCTAGGCTGAAAGGAATGGCACATTGTCTTCCAGCACCTGAGTTTTGCTGGCCCAGTTAATTCCACCATTATCTATGTTTAAAGTTTTCCCATTAGGCCCACTCAAGTCATATTTTCCGACTGTAACTTGCTCCAGGGTGCCCTTGGAAGTCAGATGCCAATTCACTATATCATAGATGGCTGGAGGGTTCCCTCTTTCATTGAAAAAAACTTGGTTCCCAGCTGGGATCTTGAAGTTCACTTTTTTTACATAGTGGAGAAGCTGAGAATTAGAAATGAAAATGCATTCAGTGATTGAAAAAGCATGGAAATTAGTATGAAAAAAATCTGAGTTAGGTAATAAAGCAGTCCTTTACATGCCAAGGGAGAAATGAGGATATATTGGCACAGGTTCCTTGATAGAATGGTCCAGCTCCAGTTGTGCAATTAAACAAATTATGCAGGGCCCATGCGATGGCATAAACAGCAGTGTACACATTGAAAGACACTCTGTGATCTATGTCAGTTAATAGACTATCCAGCTTTTCAGTTCCTGTACATGTTGATTCTCTGGCATTGTCCACCAAGGAAACATTTGTTTGACTGGGCCACTTACAGAAGAAGGCTTGTTCCCAAAACTCCCTTATAAATGGGTCAGAAAGATCATTTGATGGATGTAGACTCTTGAGATACTCACTAAATCTTGGCATCTGCCCACTGTAGATTGCAAAGCCAATGGTGCCCAACAAAACCCCTTGGAACCGTTCATTAGAGAGTAGATCTGAAGTTGCCCATGCTTCACTTGCAATCCAAATTATTCCAGTCACATTCTTCCTCAACAGCTCTTCCAACACAATCACAAAATCAGAATCAGTGGTTATTGCTATCACAACCTTTGCAGAGGATTCTTTAATGACCTGGGCAAGTCGTGGAGCATTTCTATTGGGTTGTCCAGTCAAGATGTTCTCAGTGAAGGCCACACAGGAACCACTATTTATAATTTCTTTCATTGCTATCTGAAGTCCCATTTGACCATAGTCATTATCATTCGCCAAAAGACCAACCCAAGACCAACCAAAATGAGAAACAAGTTGGGTCAGACCCCTCATTTGAAACTCATCACTAGGTACTGTACGGAAAAATGAAGGAAATAAATTTCGATCACTTAGAAGCGGGCTGGTTGCAAAATAACTGATCTGTAAAAGAGAATACACAATGCAGAGATTTGGAAGAGACTGCTGAGTAAAATCTTTCTTTTGAAAATGTTGTGCTTACTTGTGGGTACTGGTATAGTCCAAGGATTTGGGCCATAAGAATTGATCTGGTGGATCCTGAGTCACCAACAACACCAGCAAGACGTGACCCTTGGTGGCAGTTATAATTTGGGGTGCTTCCTGTTACTCCTGACAATATTGAAAGAGTCCCTTGGGCTGCTTGCCTTAAAGTATAGCAGGTGTCAAAAACCTTGTAGCCCAAAGTAATGTTGGGAAGGAGCTCAGGATCTGAGTTAATTTCCTCGACAGCAAATATTAAAGCCTGCATGCTCTGGTAGTACTCAATAGAAAACCTAGAGTGAAAACACAGAACCAGGTGAGGAGTTTAGAGCTCAGTCAGACTATTTATATTGAATAGTGATGGGCGAATCTACCCAATTTCGCTTCGCCGAAAAATTTGCGATTTTCCAGCGAAATTCGCGAATTGGCAAAAAAATTCGCGAAACGAGTCGCAGCACTTTTTCCACGCGCGTTGTGTCATTTCGATGCGCAACTCTTTTTTTTGGGCATTTCACAAATTTATTCGCCAGTGGCGAATCACTGGAATTCGCTGCGAATTCGCCCCTGGCGAATAAATTCGCCCATCACTATAATGAACACATCTTCGGAAATATTTTTATTATAGCATTTTCACTATGGAACTTGAATTTCATACCAATATAACCCAGCACAAAGTATTGTCAGGGAGCTATCGCAACACAGCTTCTCCAAAGCCAACACATAAGCCAATCTACTTTCCCTTCTTTGGCATAGTTAAAATAAGTACATAGTGGTTGCCGTTAGATAATGGACTGCTGTGTCTGAGCACTGAATTGGTTGGGTGTGTTAACATAATATATTATATAATAAGAAAGTGGTAGTAGCAGATGGGTTGAAAGTTTGATACATTTGTTGACTGAGCAATGGATGGAAATGAGCTCATGTCAAAGATTATTGTTATCATGGGGTACATCGAAAGAGATGTGGTCAGAAATTCTGGAGCTGCTACAGCAGGAGAAGAACATTTCATAGGACTTTCAGCTTTAATATTATACATTTAGATTATATTAGTGATGTGCGGGTAAAATTCGGCCCGCACCAGACCTTAACCCGCCCTCCCTCATCCTGCACCCTCCCATGCCTGACCTCTGGGTTCTTTTTATTGACCTGAGCTTCCCAGCCAATGATGTCACAAAAGGGCAGGGCCGAGCAGGTGCAAAAAATGGAAGCTCGAAGTCAGCAGTGGAAGGTGGCGGGCAAGGGAGCAGGAAATAGAGCTCAACCCACCTGCCACCTGCAAAAGAAATACTTGTACATATATATGGATATATATTTCATATCCTAGCACACTGCTCAGCATTCAGAATGGATTAAATATTCATTTATAAACCCTCCCATAGACAGAATCTCCAGCCTGAAAGGCTTCTTAGATCCTTCTGCACAGGACTTCTAGTCTTTGCCTTTCATTTTGCTACTTCCTGGGAATGTGCTCCCTTTAGACAAATGTAAATGTAATGGAGGGGGCTCATTAAAGATTGACCTCCTTCATTGACCTATCCTCTCTTAGGAATTGTTTTAGTATGTATCTGTCCCCATATAGTACTAGGTTATTATCTCATTATCTCCAGCTCTGTTAACCGCAGCTAATCCCCTGCTAGTTATACTGTAAGTTGGAATGTGGAATCCGGCATTGGATCAAGGACTGATCTGGATCTTAGTCCTGAGTGTCTGGTTAAAAGTAACCTGTTACCCTTGATATCATATGAGTTTAAAACTCTAGACACACTTTTTTTTAGATTAAACAAATTACTGGAGATTTTAGTCACATTTAAATATGCAAATTAAATTTAATTTTGGTTCTGCCAAAATCAAAACTGAAAGATCTTGAGGTATCTCCAGATTTGTCTTCCAGTGATGCCCTATAATCCTAAATGCTTTAAATACATAAAAACATATAGTTCATGTAAGCAAAAACCTAGTAATGGAATTGTACAAAAAAGGGTAGTATGCAGCAGTTTTCATCTGTCCAGATGGAAAAAAGACAATAAGATTAGAGAAATTCTTCATTTATCATCAATTATCAAATGAGCATTTTGCACCCAGTTTCCTTGAACCCTCAAAGTACACTGGCCATTTACTTAACATGGGTAAGTTTGTTTTCCCAGAAAAATCATCCAATCATCATCCAAATTACCCTAGTGACCTTGATTTGAAAAAGTGTCAGGAATATGAATAGGAGAGGCCTGAATAGAAAGGTGAATAATCAAAAGTAGCAATAACAATACATTTGTAGCTTTACAGAATATGTGTTTTTAGATGGGGTCAGTGATCCCCATTTGAAAACTGTAAAGAGAAAATGACAAATAAGTAAAAAACTATATAAAATAATGAAGACCAATTGAAAATTTGCTTTGAATGAGCTATTCTACAACATATTAAAAGTTAAACTATAGGCGAACAACCCCATTAAGAGACTGTTTCTATAAGAGAAAGGGAATCCCTTTTCTCAAAACTAATATAGTGTAGAGATGGGTAGGTCTAGAGATTATTCTATCTCACCCACAACAGTAGATACTTGTAGATACCTATGACCTACTGTATGCAGAGGAGAGGAGGTTTAATGAATGTCAGACAGTCTGTAAATTAATGTTAATTACTCCAGTGAATTTTTTTATGTCCACAACCTTAAACCTTTCTCCAAATTAGTAGACCAGCCACCTCAAATATACCATGAAAGTATATAAACTCCCTCACATCATGCCTCCTGTCCCAGTGTTCCTTGTGGGATATCACTTCTCGTTGTCTCTCTAGTGCCCTCTGCTGCACTTTGAAGTCATACAGCCTAGTCAGGATACTTTAAGCAGTCATTAGTTTGGTATAGATTTAAATGAACTTCACCCAACAAGCCCCAAACATCAGGTATCACTAGCCTGGATGTGTGAGGTTCTTCTATAGATGTAGACAACCTTAGTAAAATATTAAGCTTTAAATGTCAACATCTAGGTTCTAATCTTTAAACGATCATTTAAAATGCTGAATAAAATAATGGCACAATAAAAATATTAATAATTCTAATACATGAAAATTCTGAGAATATCCTCCTTTATGTCAGCTGCTGGATGTTATATGGATGACTAATAAAGTTGAATGTTGTTACTGTGTCACAGCTTCAAATGATATTATAGAATACTGTATATAGAACTCACTGATATTATTTGTCAATAGTGTTAGTTATGCTCTGCTCTCCTGCAAGTGTTTGATGTGATGGGGATTAATACCCAGCCCCAAACATAACAATGATACTTACATTTGACACTGGAGCTCTGGAGGTTTGCTGGTGAATTGGATATCACTATAGACCCTGTCCAAATGAATTAAAAAAGTTCCTCCGAAGATAATGTCTCCCAGACGGCTCATATAGCCAGTTATGGTCTCTTTGGGCAGGTGGCAGTTGGTATTGGAGTCGGAGATGGCACAGGCTTTCATAGCAAAAGTGTTCAGAATCCACGTAGTAGAGAGAACAAACCAATTAATTTTGAGGCACAACTGCCTGTTACATCTCAGAATCATTTCTAATATAACAGACATTGATGGTGTTGGTGTACTTGTGATTCACAGACCGTGCAGCAGTATTGCTAACAGTATTTGGGCAGTGAGCTGACTTTTATATACAGGTTAGGCAGATGAGCCCAGGGGAGAATTAAGTTCTACATGACTGGAGATGCTGCTCAGGTCTATGGAATTAGCCATTTTCCCATTACACAAGCTTCTCCCAAAAGAGGAGGATGATATCTTTGAGTTGGCGTTCCTCAGGGATTTGTATACAGTGGTAATGGAAGTAACAAATGTGAAAATAATCATCTTACAATAAAAGCTTTTCTCTTTGAAATGACAATGTACTACAATCATCTGGCCAATGTTTTAAGAGAAGAGCTTCATGGTGCCACCACACCAATATTCTGGGGCACATAGAAAGATTACTTTACTTTTATAACTCCAATGTGGAAAGCTACATTTTGGACACATTTTGTAAGAAAAGAATGCAAATCCCCCGATGCTTAGAGATGCCTTCACCTTTGAGGTGGTGATTGCTCCAGAGTTCCCCTACATCAATACGTGAACTTATTGAGCAATCACAAGAGGAGGAGGGATGGACCCACTGATGTGGGTACAGCTATGCAGAAGGTCAAGGATTGTGCTTGGACTCAAGTGCCTTCAACGAATGGTCTCAATCAGCTCATCAACTGCATTCATTTTATTTGTTATGGCAACTGTAGTTGCAGTCATAAATGACCCCTAAAATTAGGGATGCACCGAATCCACTATTTTGGATTCAGCCGAACCCCCGACTCCTTCCCGAAAGATTCGGCCGAATACCAAACTGATTACGAACCCTAATTTGCATATGCAAATTATGGGTGGGAACCGGAAACAGTTTTTACTTCCTTGTTTTGTGCCAAAAAGTCACATGATTTTGGCCGATTCCGAATCCTGCTGAAAAAGGCTGACTCCTGGCCGAATCCTGGCCGAATCCCGAACCGAATCCTGGATTAGGTGCATCCCTACCTTAAATCTAAACACAAATCTAATCTAAACCCCGTGAACAAGGTAAGATAGTGTGCAGGATAGCCACTGTTTATAGAACTTTCTAGGAGAGTGAGTCAGTAAGTATTAGCTATTAAGAGCAGCTCTAAGCTCCACCAAGAAAGATAGAAGGAATTAGCTCTACCCCAGGTTGTAGTGAAGGGATCTCGGTACTTATAAAGGCAATGGGTTATTGTTCTATCCCTGTTCCACGTCTATTGTAGGTATCTGGACCACATGACTTACTGACAAACTGGAAGGCGAATACTTCAACTACCCCTGATATGCTTTCAGTGGTGCTCTTAATGCTGTTTCTGCTATCTCTTTGATTGTACCTGGCATTACTCAACTACCTCATTGTGAGTATTCTCAAGCACAGCCCAAATGAAATACAGGATGGCAAAGATTTCTACTGCTGCAGTATACATGCCCAGTGCACTGACATAAAGGATACCCAGACACTGAGGAAAGCCAACATACTGAATGTGATAAATATGGCTTTGTTTTCAGAAGTTTTAAGAAGTGGAAAGATGAAAGGAAATGGTTATAATTATGTTGGCTTGGAACAAGCCAACATCATGCTCTTCTATTTCAGCTGGTTATTCTTCTTATTCCTCTCCCCCCCCCTTTTTTTCTATACACTACTCTTCCTACAGTTTAGGGAGTAAAAGCGCCAAACTTTCCAAAATTATTCACAAAATACATTGTATGTGCTTTAATTAGCGGATCGCCGAAGGCCCCTTTTTTGCTAATGACTTTGACAGGGAAATTTTTTAAATCGCCGCCACTCGCAGAGTTTTTAAACCATACTCCCCAAACTCGGACCACCTATTGTTGGTGTCACCCCGAATAAAAGCGTGATTTTTTTAAAGTGGGCGGAGCTACCAACGGCCAATGAAAATTTAGTGATTTTCTATATGCTACTCCTCTTTAGGAGTATAATCATGAAACGTTGCACACTTGCTGGGCCTATGCTCAAATAGGTTGCTTGTGCTCTTAAGCGATCCCACCCCTGTGACGGCCCCGTGAAGACCCCATTTTTTACCATAGTCTTTCATTGGAAAATTTTAAACTTTTACCACTAGAACAGATTTGAAGTTACACTCAGCAAACTTGGGTCACTTAGTCATGGGGTCAACCTGAAAAGTTGTGTCACATTTTGGGGACTCTAAAAAGTGGGAGGAGCAACAAACAGCCAATCAGATTTTCCCTATTGACTTCAATGAGAAA
>CM044435.1:142587772-142604566 GCA_024363595.1 Xenopus borealis | reverse complement strand
TGTGTTTTTGTCTGTGTTTTTTATGAATAATAAGATTGCAAGCTCCTTTTATAGGGAAATAAAAAGCAACATGTATATTTATATAAAAAAATTTTTTTTGTTGTAGCTGAATGTGCCTTTAAGAGCATGGGCTGCTGGGAAAGGCAGAGTTACATAATTAAGTAACATAAAAAATACTGTTAAGGAGAACTCCTGATCTCAAAGTCTGAGTGTAGGTTAGTTCAAGGTAACTTTTTTTGGAGTTGGAAAAGTGTTTTCTGGGAAAAGTTAGCAGTACTATTTTTCTGCTGTTTTTGTTCCGACTTCTTTTTATTTTTGTTCTGGGAATAAAATTCCCTTCCAGCAACTGGCCACCTCCTGATCTTTGATGAATGCAGGAAGAACTCACATCCCAACAGTAACATAATAAGCAAGTCCAGCAAGTTCAACCTTTTAACTCTATTTTAACCTGCCTAACTGCTAGTTGATGAAGATGAAAGCAAAAAAAAAACCCAAAAACATTTAATACCCATGTAATAACATGTATTGTATTAGATTACATCAATTTGAAACAAAATATTCACGCAATGCTAGACAATATATTCATGAGATGCTAGGAAGGAAAAGGAAGGATTAGCAAGTTGTCTTCCAGCACCTGAGTTTTGTTGGCCCAGTTAATTCCACCATTATCTACATTTAACCTTTTCCCATTAGGGGCACTCAAATCATATTTCCCAACTGTAACTTGCTCCAGGGTGCCCTTGGAAGTCAGATGCCAATTCACTATATCATAGACAGCTGGAGGGTTGCCCCTTTCATCGAAAAAAACTTGGTTCCCAGCTGGGGTCTTGAAGTTCACTTTTTTTACATAGTGGAGAAGCTGAAAATTAGAAATAAAAATACATTCAGAGAATGAAAAAGCATGGAAATTGGAATAAAAAAAAAAATCTGAGTTAGGTAATAAAGCAGTCCTTTACATGCCAGGGGTGAAACGATGATATATTGGCACAGGTTCTCTGATAGAATGGTCCAGCTCCAATTGTGCAATTAAACAAATTATGCAGAGCCCACGCGATGGCATAAACAGCAATGTACACATTGAAAGATACTCGGCGATCTACTTCATTTAATAAACTGCCCAGCTTTTCATTTCCTGTACATGTTGGTTCTCTGGCATTGTCTACCAAGGAAACGTTTGTTTGACTGGGCCACTTACAAAAGAAGGCTTGTTCCCAAAACTCCTTTATAAATGGGTCAGAAAGATCATTTGATGGGTGTAGACTCTTAAGATACTCACTAAATCTTGGCATCTGCCCACTGTAGATTGCAAAACCAATGGTGCCCAACAAAATCCCTTGGAATCGTTCATTAGAGAGTAGATCTGAAGTTGCCCATGCTTCACTTGCAATCCAAATCTTTCCAGTCACATTTTGCCTCAACAGCTCTTCCAACACAATCATAAAATCAGAATCAGAGGTTATGGCAATCACAACCTTTGCAGTGGATTCTTTAATGACCTGGGCAAGCCGAGGAGCATTCCTATTGGGTTGTCCAGTCAAGATGTTCTCAGTGAAGGCCACACAGGCACCACTATTTATAATTTCTTTCATTGCTATCTGAAGTCCCAATTGACCATAGTCATTATCATTGGCCAGAAGACCAACCCAAGACCAACCAAAATGAGAAACAAGTTGGGTCAGACCCCTCATCTGAAACTCATCACTAGGCACTGTACGGAAAAATGAAGGAAACAAATTTCGATCACTTAGAAGTGGGCTGGTTGCAAAATAACTGATCTGTAAAAGAGAATACACAATGCAGAGATTTGGAAGAGACTGCTGAGTACAATCTTTATTTTGAAAATATTGTGCTTACCTGTGGGTACTGGTATAGTCCAAGGATTTGGGCCATAAGAATTGATCTGGTGGATCCTGAGTCACCAACAATACCAGCAAGACGTGTCCCTTGGTGGCAGTTATAATTTGGGGTGCTTTCTGTTACCCCCGACAGCATTGATAGAGTTCCTTGCGCTGCTTTCCTTAAAGTGTAGCAGGATTCAAAAACCTTGTAGCCCAACGTAATGTTGGGAAGAAGCTCAGGATCTGAGTTAATCTCCTCCACAGCAAATATGAAAGCCTGCATGCTCTGGTAATACTCAGTAACAAACCTAGAGTGAAAACACAGAACCAGATAAGGAGTTTAGAGCTCAGTCAGAATATTTATAATGACAATATCTACTGAAATCCTGTTACTAAAGCATTTTCATTATGGCACTTGAGTATCATACCAATATAACCCAGCACAATGTATTGTCCGGTGCTACCTCAACACAACTTCTCCAAAGCAAACACACAAGCCAGTCAACTATCAACTTTCCCTTCTTTTGTGTAGTTAGAATAATAAATACAAACATATACAGTATATACAGGTTGCAGTTAGATAATGGACTAGACTGTTGCTTTTCTGACCACTGAATTGGTTGGTCATCTTAACACAATATATTATATAATAAGGAATTGTTACAAGCATGTAGGAGGAGGGTTTGATACATTTGTTGACTGAGCAATAGATAGAAATTACCTTATGTCAAAGATTATATGTAGTTACAGTATCATTGGGCACATTGCAAGAGATGTGGTCAAATATTCTGGAGCTGATACAGCAGAAGAAGAACATGTCATGGGACAGCAGAAGAAGAACATGTCATGGGAGATGACTTTAATACTATACATTTAGATCATATGCTGCTGAGGCACTTGCTGTGGAACATAGCTCCTCTGACTTGCTTTCTGGTGCTAGACACCATAAACAACTGAAATTTTGGGTCATGCCCATCTTATGACAAAATTTTGTCCATATAACAATTTCTTTTGTAAAAAATGTACAGCACTGCCTACAGAACACTTTATTAATATAATTAAAGATATACTGTATCTGTACATATATATGGATATACATATTTCATATAAGCACCACAATAGCCCACTGCTCATCATTCAGAATGGATGAGAGAGTCATTTATCAACCCTCCCATAAACAGAATATCCATCCTCAAAGGCTTCTTAAACCCTTCTGCACAGGACTTCTAATCATTACCTTTAATTGTGCTACTTCTTGTGAATGTCCTCCCTTTAGACAAATGTACATATAACGGAGGACTGGCCTCCCTCACTGAAGTTAAAAAACTTCGAAATTCGACCATCAAATTTTTTAAAAGTGTTTTTTTTTCAAACGGATCGTTTCTGATCTAACTAAAAATTGTTTGATTCGAACAATTTTGGCCAAAGAAATTCGTATTTCAAATATTTTAATAAACACTCCTTAAAGCAAGGGTGTCCAACCTTTTGGCTTCCCTGGGCCACATTGGAAAAAGAAAAAAATGTCTGGGGCCACAAATGAAATACACAAAAACTTTTGGTTTGTAAAAGTAAAGAAAATGCACAGAAAAAAACTACAATACCAGTTGGATAACCAGATGGAGCTATAGACTGGAATATGGGACACCTCAATATTAAATAGACTTATTATTATCATATTATTATTACTAACTGGACAATGCGCAGAGTCCCCCCTCCCCCTATATCCTTTGCAACATAACGTTTCCTCATGAACCGAGTGTTTCAAGCTGGGCCGCATTCATATCCATCCTGGGCCTCATGTGGCCCTCAGGCCGCAGGTTGGACACCCCTACCATAAAGGTTCTAGGAGGTCCCCCATAGGCTAAAACATCAATTTGGCAGGTTTAAGGTGGCGAAGGTCAAATTCTAATTTTTAAAAAAGACAGAATTTTTCAATTTGAATGAAATTTTGACCTATTTGATGTAACCAAAAATTACTTTGAAATTCTAATATTTTTAATTAGAATTTTCACTTCGACCCTTAGTAAATGTGCCCCTAAATATCATATTAGTTTCTAACTCTAGACACACTTTTGTTTAGATGACATAAATTATTATTATTATTTAAATTTAAATATGCAAATTAAAGTATGGAATTTGGTTCTGCCAAATTCACAACCAATAGATCTGGTGTATCCCCAGATTTGTCAAGCCTTCCAGTGATGCCCCACAGTCCTAAACCATTTAAATGGACTTGAAAACATATTGGTCACTTAAGCCAAAACCTATCCTAGTCCTTCAAACAGCAACCTAGAATGGGAATTGTTTTAAATGCGTCAGAAAGTAGCATTTCCCATCCTTCCAACTGGAGAGTAGTTTCTGATAAGAATAGATATAGATAGGTATACCCAGTTTCCTTGAAAACTTAGGGGCAAATTTACTATTATTCACGGAAATCAACTCGACCAAATTCGCAATTCGATAAGCATTCGACCATCGAATGCTTATCGAATTGTTTTAGGCTATCATTTTGCTCGCAATACGATTTCTCGATGAATTCATACGATTGGATACCGATCGTTCGATTTCACAAAAAAATTGTGAAATTTCATTCGATCGTCCGAAAAATTAGTACGATTCGAAAATCGAACACTCCGATCGTACGAATGGTATTCGAGCAGGACTTAGCCTCAGAAGCCTATGGGGAGCTTCCCATAGGCTTCTATTACAATTCTGTAGGCAGTCGAATAAAAATTTAAACTTTGATTCCTTCGATCATCGAATGATCGAATTATCGAATATCTGATTATTCGATCTATTCGCTATTCAATGATCGAAGAGGCCAAATTTGCATATATGATTTGACTAAAACTGTGTATGATCGGTATTTGATCGAATTCGATCGAACTTCGATCATTTCACGTGAATTTCGTACATCGCCCCCTTAAACTACATTAGACATTTACTTAACATGGATAGGTTTGTTTTACCACAAAAATCACTCAAACCCGTGTCTCTTCACCTTGTTTTAAAAAGGTACTTTCACTCCTTTTTTTATTTAAGTGTGAGTTATGGTTTACCTAGACCTAGAGAGAAATAAGAACATGAGAATGCTCAGATCTCTGGATTCATTGCTATCAGAAGCCTTTGCAGATATCAGAAGAGTTATATGATTATACTGTTGAGTAAAAAAATGCTATAATTTATCAGTTACAGGTTGGGTTAAAAATATATACATTTTGCAAATAGCATCTAAATTTAAGAGACTTTTTCTACAAGACTTATTCTATCTCACCCAGAAAAGTAGATACTAGTGATGGGCTTTCGCTTCGTGTCTCGTTTTGGACGCGGTCGTCTGCATTTGGATGCAGACATGTTTTGGATGCCAGTGTCCGTTTTTTGGATGCAGGCAATGGGCGCAAGTGTCCAAAAACGGACGCCCGCATCCAAAACGAGGCTCAGGCAAAATTTTGCTGATGTTTCACGAATTTATTCGCCCCATGACTAGTCGATATCTATGACCTATGCAGAGAAAAGGAGGTTGCATGAATGTCAGACAGTCTGCAAATGAATGGTAATTACTCCAGGGAAGTGTTTTATATCCACAAAGTCCAATTTCAACCTTTCTCCCAATTAGTAGACCAGCCACCTAACTAAAATGTCCTCTCACATTATGCCACCTGCCCCAGTGCTCAGTGGGATATAATTTCTCATTTTGTCCCCTCCCTAGTGCTCCCTGCTGTACACTGCAGTCATACAACCTAGTCAGTCATGAGCTTGGCATAGATTTGAAATAACTTCACCCAACAAGTCCCCACCATTAGACAGCACTAAGCTCTATAGCAGACTGGGTGCCAAGAAAGTTGTTGGTTTAAATGCATGAGGTTCTTCTCTAGATGTAGTCACCCTTAGTTAAATAGGGAGCTTTTAATGTCAACATCTAGGTTCTTGCTCCCCATACCTATTTAAGTGATCATTGGGCCCACTGAAGGTGTTCCCGCAATGTGAGTATGTTAGAATTAGTGCACTAGGCTCCATAGACTGCATTGTTACAGCTTATCTGCACAGCTTAAAATTGTTGAAACACTGAAGCTTCCAAATCCCAGTTTATGAGCTTCTATCATGTTAGCTTTATGGATCTGAGTAGCTTTATGAGAACTATTACTCATTGCATCTCACTCCTTTTCCCAAGCAGCAGCCATCCTATGGAATGTTCTGACTCATCCTATTAGACACTCTCAGAGCCTCCAGTCTTTTCAAAGGTCACTCAAAATGTACCTTTCAGACCTTTTCAGTCAAGTCTATAACTTAAGCCTTCAGCAACTTGATCTACTTGTTGCTTCCATATTCACTAAATAGTGGTATTTATAGCTTAATCTGCACTTACCATCACTTTACTAACCAATATGAATTCTATAGCTATAATGATTACTCTCACCCTAAGTAGGTAAGCTCTCACTATCACAGCTCTCCCCTACTGTTTCCCAACTATATCCAGTTGGAACTGTCATTTTAGGATGCTGCATAAAACGATGGCACTATATCAGTTGCTGATGTTTAGCCAATAAAGTTGAATTTTATCATTGTATCACAGCTACAATTGATATTATAAAATTTGTCAATAGTGCTAGTTGTGCTCTGCTCTCCTGCAAGTGTTTGACATGAAGGGGGAATAATACCCAGACCCCAACATAACAATAATACTTACATTTGACACTGGAGCTCTGCGGGTTTGCTAGTGAATTGGATATCATTATAGACCCAGTCTGAATGAATTAAAAAAGTTCCTCCCATGATAATGTCTCCTGGATGGCTCATATAACCAGTTAGTGTCTCTTTGGGCAGGTGACAGTTGGTATTGGAGTCAGGGAGGCCACAGGCTTTCATAGCAAATATGTAAAAAATCCAGGCAGTAGAGAGTACAAACCAATGGATTATGATGCACAACTCCCTGTTACATCCCAGAATCATCTCTAATGTAACAGGCCCTCACGGTGTTTTACGGACTGTGCAGTAGTATCGCTTCCAGCATTTGGGCAGTGAGCAGACGTTTATATACAGGTTAGGCAGATGAGCCCAGGGGAGCATTATGTTCTACATGACTGGATATGCTGCTCAGTTATATCAAATTAGCCACTTCTCCACTAGACAAATTTCTCCCAATAGAGGAGGATGATTTATTTGATGTCATGGATGTCCTCAGGGATTTGTATGCAGTGGAAATGGAAGTAACAAATGATTGTAACAATGAACTACAATCATCTGGCCAGTGTTTTAAGAGAAGTGCTTCATGCCACCAATATTTTTGTGCATTTAGAAAGGTTAATTTACTTATGAAACACCAATGTGGAAAGCTACATTTTGTGATAATGCAAATTCATTGAGTTATCTTTACCTTTGAGGTGGTGATTGTGCCAGAGTTCCCCCACATCAAAAGGTAAATTTATTTGACAATCAAAAGAGGAGGTGGGATGGAAACACTGATGTGAGTACAGCTATGCAGAAGGTCAAGGATTGAGCTTGGACTCAAGTGCCTTCAATGAATGGTCTCATTCAACTCATCAACTACATTCATTTTTTTCTGATGGCAACTGTAGTAGCAATCACAAATGACCCCTAAAATCTACACACAAATTTAATTATCAAAAAAAGTACTTGTTGCATGACTGTAGATAATCCAGTGTCAATAATCAATCTAACTACATTGATAGTTGACCATTCGGCAGGAGTAATTTATGATGGCGCCCATTGTTGTGGACACTCAAAAATGGTCAATGTCTCCACTAGTGTTGCCACATTTTCGCTCATTTTATACCTGCCTGGCTGCGGAGTGTCTATGAGGGCAGCTAGTCCATGGTGTATCTGTGCAAATGGGGGGGGGGCAAAGTTAGATGCTAACAGCCAAATCGTGGTAAACTCAGTGAATACAGCAATAAAGGGGGAGCAGGAATAGAGGACTAGAGGCATTTTGGCAGCAGTTTAGAGGCTTGTTAGGGTATAGAACTACTTATTACAAATGTTAATGTCCATTGAGCCTGGAGTCAACAAGGCCCCAGAAGTGTTAGGCCCTAAAGGGTCAACACCTTTAGAGAAGTCGGGGAACAGCAACAAAGTTAGCAATTGTGCATGATAGCCACTGGTTATAGCACTTTCTAGGAGAGTGAGTCAGTGAGCATTAACTAGCAAGAGCAGCTCTAAGCTCCACCAAGGAGGATAGACATGAGTAGCTTTCCCCCATACCTTGCTTGCCTATATTGAAGGGACCGCAGTACAGAGAAGGGAATCAGGTTATTGTTCTATCCCTGTTCCATGTCAGTTGTAGGGATCCAGACCACATGAGTTGTTTACAAAATGGAAAGTGTATACTTCAACAACCCCTGCAATTCCTTCAGTGGTGCCTTTTATGCTGTGTCTGCCACCTCTTTTATTGTACCTGGCATTATTCAACTACCTCATTGTATTGTGAGTACTCTCAACAACAGCCCAACTGAAATATAGGTTGGCAAAGATTTCCACTGCCACGGTATAAGGCAGTGACATACTGTAGGCCGGGATAAAGTACACAGAGGAAAGTCAACATACAGAATGTGATGAATTTGGCTTAATTTTTCTGAAGTTTTCAGAAGAAGAGGAAAAGTTAAAAGAAATTTTTATAATTATAATTATTATTAATATATTAAAATATCTCATTGGTTTTAGATACTTTTTATGCCTTAAATATGGTGTGCCTGCAATCTCTGTAATATTATCAAGCTATAAAATTAGGTTTATTTCTATTATGACGATAACTGTTTGAAAGACTCTAAAATTACATTAGCCGTTACACACAGCTAGAAGTCTGAATAGTAGTTAGGTAGTTAACTGTAGGGGAAGGAAAAGAGAAAAAAAAAAAAGTCAACTAGCCCAAAGGTAACAATGTTAGTCCAATTGGTTTCCTGCCGGATACTGGGGATGCACACAGCTAGAAGTATAGTAGGTCAAACAAACAGACACAGTATTATAATATTAATTTATTCATTAAAACCTTAATTTTCTTTTCATGGTTATGTAACAGTAGAATCTTGATTCAGAATAAAAATGTTTAATTTCATTCATTTAATTGTGATGTTTAGACTGTCCCTTTCACTCTAACATTTTGTCTGGAGTTCATGTTGGGTCTGAACAATATAATAAAACATTTTGGCACAAAGATACAGACCACTAAAGCCCAACTGGAAGTCAGAATGGCAAAGACCTCCATTGCCACAGTATAAATGCCCCGTGCACTGAGATAGGCTGGGATAAAGGACACCCAGACACTGAGGAAAGCCAACATACTGAATGTGATAAATTTGGCTTCATTAAAACTGTCAGGGAGATGTCTGGCCAAGAAGGCAACAATGAAACTGACAGTGGCCAAGAGTCCAAGATATCCCAGCATGCACCAAAAAGCAGTCGGTGAACCTTCATTACAGTTAACAATGATCATTCCAGGTTGACTGTTAATATCAAGTTCATGGAAGGGAGCAGAGAAGATCAACCAAAATACACAGTCAGTTATCTGAATAAGGACACAAAACATAATGACACAGAAGGACACCTTTACCCCTGTCCACTTTCTTAATCTGCTGCCTGGTTTGGTTGCATTGAAGGCAATAACAACAGTGATAGTTTTGGCCAGAATACAGGAGATGCAGAGAGCAAAAATTATCCCAAATGCCACCTGGCGAAGAAGACAATTTTCAAGTTGTGGGTAACCAATGAACCCTAAAGAACAAAGGAAACAGAGAAACAGGGAGAGCAGAAGAAGATAGCTAACGGAATAGTTGTTGGCTTTTACAACTGGTGTATTTTTAAAATGATTAAAAATTCCCAAAATTACAAGTGGGATCAGGGAAGAGAAGATAGAAATGGCTGCTAAGCTGTAACCTAAAGGTTCTTCATATGAAAGGAATTCTGTATTTCTTGGTAAGCATCTGTCTTGTTGCAGATTAGGCCACATGTCCCAGGAACATGGATGGCATTCCACAGCATCTTGGGAGAAATATTTAAAAGGTTATAAAGTTTGTTTTAATGCCAGATATAAATAGCACTCATGATCCAAAATAACAAAATAATTATTTTGGCACCTGTTTGATTTGAAATCTGTCCCTGAGGACACCGGGTACATGCATAGCAGCAAGGGGGTTTTCCTGGAACAATCACCTTCCTAAATCCTGAGGAACAACTTGGCTTGCACTTGGATAGAGGAACCTATGGAAATCATCAGAAATACAGGAAGTATTAAGTTATTTCATATTTTATCAATGATTGTTTCCCATAGAGTAGAGTGGAGAAATGCCTATTAACATTCTGTAAAAATATGGTACCATTAGCAAATCTTAGAAAGAACTTCCCCAAAAAGACAATAATGCTGAAGGCATTATCTTAAAATATATACTCTAATTTATTGGATTCACATTGGACATTGCTAACTACAAAGCAGTTATTTCTTGCAAAAAGGAATATAGATTGATGGCCCATTTGAAGACATAAAATAAATTATCAATATTCTAGGAGATACATTTTCATTAATACAGCCAAGGAAGGGATTTTTATAGGGGCTGAAGTGCTCCATAGATTGACTTCCATGTATTTTATCTTCACATACATACATATATAATATTTATTGTTAGTGTTGGTTAGGCCGGCACTGCTCGTATAATGAGTGTTTGATGCCTGGGTGCTTCCAGCAGAGAGAGTGGATATAAGTTGAGACAGGCGAGCACTTTCTGGTCTTAAAATTCAATAAAAAGGTGAAATTTATTAGAAACAAAAAACTTTTCAACACTTTGAGATAGGCTGTAGGTTTAGACGAAACATCAGTTTTTTGTTTCTAATAAATTTCACCTTTTGATTGAACTTTAAGACCTGAGAGTGCTTGCCTCTCTCAACTAATATTTATTGTTATATATAATTATCAGTCTTTAACATGGAAACAGTTGCACAACACATAGTAAATAACTATTATTATCAATATTAAATAATATATAAACAAATCATTAAATAATGAAGAGTCATTATAAATTACAGCTGGTATATTGTAGGGATGCACCAAATCAATACTTTATGTATTCAAATTGCAAATCCTACACAAAAGATGTGTTCAAATACCAGTTTTGTAGGGGCTCAAGTGCTCCATAGACTGGCTTCCATGCATGTTATCATGATAATTATTAGCCTTTAGCAAGGAAACATCATAAAATATATTGTATTAGATTACGTTAATTAAGAACAAAATATTCAATGCTAGAAAATATATTCATGAGATGATAGGCAGGAAGGAATAGCAAGTTGTCTTACCTGGGTTTTGCTGGCCCAGTTAATTCCACTATTATCTATGTTTAAAATGTTCCCATTAGGCCCACTCAAGTCATATTTTCCAACTGTAACTTGCTCCAGGGAGCCCTTGGAAGACAGATGCCAATTCACAAAATCATAGATGGCTGGAGGGTTTCCTCTTTCATCGAAAAAAACTTGGTTCCCTGCTGGGGTTTTGAAGTTCACTTTTTTTACGTAATGGAGAAGCTGAGAATTAGAAATAAAAATGCATTCAGCCAAAGAAAAACATAAAATTCAGTATAAAAAGAATCTGAATTAGGTAATAAAGCAGTCCTTTACATGCCAGGGGTGAATCAATGATATATTGGCACAGGCTCCCTGATAGAATGGTCCAACTCCAGTTGTGCAATTTAACAAATTATGCAGGGCCCATGCGATGGCATAAACAGCAGTGTACACATTGAAAGACACTCTGCGATCTACGTCTGTTAATAGACCATCCAGCTTTTCAGTTCCTGTACATGTTGGTTCTCTGGCATTGTCCAACAAGGTAACATTTGTATGACTGGGCCACTTACAGAAGAATGCCTGTTCCCAAAACTCCTTTATAAATGGGTCAGAAAGATCATTTGATGGGTGGAGACTCTTGAGATACTCACTAAATCTTGGCATCTGCCCACTGTACATTGCAAAACCAATAGTGCCCAACAAAACCCCTTGGAATCGTTCATTAGAGAGTAGATCTGAAGTTGCCCATGCTTCACTTGCAATCCAAATTTTCCCAGTCACATTCTGCCTCAATAGCTCTTCCAACACAATCACAAATTCAGAATCAGAGGTTATTGCAATCACAACCTTTGCAGTTGATTCTTTAATGACCTGGGCAAGCCGAGGAGCATTCCTATTAGGTTGGCCAGTCAAGATGTTCTCAGTGAAGGCCACACAGGCACCACTATTTATAATTTCTTTCATTGCTATCTGAAGTCCCAGTTGACCATAGTCATTATCATTGGCCAGAAGACCAACCCAAGACCAACCAAAATGAGAGACAAGTTGGGCCAGACCCCTCATCTGAAACTCATCACTAGGTACTGTACGGAAAAATGAAGGAAACAGGTTCCGATCACTTAGAAGGGGGCTGGTTGCAAAATAACTGATCTGTAAAAGAGAATACACAATGCAGAGATTTGGGAGAAACTGCTGAGTACAATCTTTCTTTTGAAAATGTTGTGCTTACCTGTGGGTACTGGTATAGTCCAAGGATTTGGGCCATAAGAATGGATCTGGTGGATCCTGAGTCACCAACAATACCAGCAAGACGTGTCCCTTTTTGGCAGTTATAATTTGGGGTGCTTTCTGTTACTCCTGACAGCATTGAAAACGTTCCTTGTGCTGCTTGCCTTAAAGAATAGCAGGTGTCGAAAACCTTGTAGCCCAAAGTAATGTTGGGAAGGAGCTCAGGATCTGAGTTAATTTCCTCCACAGCAAATATTAAAGCCTGCATGCTCTGGTAATACTCAATAGAAAACCTAAAGTGAAAACACAGAACCAGGTGAGGAGTTTAGAACTCAGTTAGACTATTTATAATGACCATATCTACTGAAATATTGGTACTATAGCATTTTCACTATGGCACTTACGGATCATACCAGTATAACTCACCATAATAAATTGTCTGGTGCTATCACAAAAAAAACTTCTCCAAAGCAAACACACTAACCAATCAGCTATCAACTTTTACTTCTTTGGTATAGTTAGAATAAGTGATGGGAGAAAACATTCGGCAGGCACACATTCGCTGTGAATTTTCCGAGTTTTGCAGCCAGCGAATACATTCTTGAAACAGCAGTGAAAATCGTCTGGTGAAAAATCTGCCACTTCAAAAAAATTTGGGCACGTGTCAGAAAAGTGGTGCACAGAAAAATTGTCGCAAATCCAAATTACATCTATTGACTTTAATGCATTTGGAGAAAATAGGAATGCATATAAAAATTGTCACAAGTAGCAATATTGCTGTGGACATCAAAATTTAAATTTTGTATATTTTTCGCAGTTTTGTGAATTTCGCTGGAAATTTGTGAATTTTTTTGAAAATGGGATAAATTCACTCATCATTAGTTAGAATAATACATATAAACATATACAGTAAGCAGGTTGCAATAAGATACTGGACGTAAAATAATATATTATAATTTATAATAAATGTTATATAATACGTAATATATTTTAATATATTATATTATATATATTATATTATAAGGAAGTGGTAGTAGCAGATTGGTTGAGGGTTTGATACATCTGGTGACTGAGCAATGGATGGAAATGAGCTTATTTCAAAGATTATAGTTATCATGGGGCAGATTGAAAGTGATGTGGTCAACAGCAGGAGAAGAACATTTTATGGGAGAACATTTCAGCTTTAACACTATACATTTAGATCATATGCTGAGGAGGCACTTGCTGTGGTGCCAGAAAGCATAAAGATATGAATTGTTGGGTCATGCTCATATTATGACAAAGTTTTGTCCATATAACCATTGCTTTTGTAAAAAATCTACAGCACTGCCCAGGGCCGCCATCATGAAATAATGGGGCCCCAGAAAAGAAATTTTGTAAAAAATGGGAAACAGAACTAAATGTAAACATCTCAGCAACCACATGGAATAAAATCTTCACTAACACATTGAATGCCTCCAGGGCTTCAGGGGCTAGAGAGGCAGCATATAAATGTATTACTAGATGGCATTATACCCCTGTCAGGCTTAGCAAAATTAGTGTGACTTTTTCAAGATTATGTTGGAGATGTAATGCCCAGGAAGTCTCCCACGACCATATTTGGCTTAAATGTCCTGTCCTAAAACAATTTTGGTCTTCCGTGATCAATATAGTTAATGGAGTCACCAATTGTGGTTTGGACACTAATAACCGGCACAAATCTTATTGAATTATTCAGTTAAGGAGGACAAAGTGATCTCAAATCCCCTCACCTTGCATATGATGCATGGATAAATGCCTTATACCTAAAAATGGTAATCCTTAGAGGCCCCTACAATAGCAGAGTGAATTTCCTCAGTTGAGGATATAAAACAATTGGAAAAAAATACTTATATTAAGCATGATAAAAGTACTCAATTCTGGGAAATCTGGTCCCCTTGAATAAATTTTTTGGAATTATTAAACTCATAATAATTTAAGCACAATTTGGGCAGGCACATTATTTTGAAACAATAAGGGTAATTGGAAACACAAGTGAAAGGGGACATTCAATACCCTCAGGAGGTGACTGTTGGTCATACCCTATTGTTAAGAAACCAATTGTATTTTTCTTTATCCTATTATTTGTTTAGTATCACATACTTATTTATTCCCTTTTTTCTGTTCCCTATATTTTTTTCTGTACCCCATTTCTCCAATGTAAAAACTCAAAATAAAGAATAAAAAAAAAAATATTAAGTAAAAAAAACTATAGGTGCCAGGGGGCCCCATAAATGTTTTTTTTTTTTAAACATTGTTGGTCGGGGCCCCTCTATAAGTTAAAAAAAATAATTGTGGGGGGCGTGGCTTGATGGCGTGCTGAACAGACGCAGGGACTGATCTCTCCGGACCCAAGCTACCAATTCTAAGCTTCCAAGTGCGACCCACCACTCGCATACATGGGCAAACACCACAAGAAACTGGAGCACTCATCACAGACAACAGCTCCGTGCTCTCAAAGCACAATGTCGCCTTACCTAGGCAAGAAATCTGGCCGCCGGACAGAGTCCCGTGAATCCAAGATGGCTGAGACTGAGGCACGCAGCCCAAGCTCAGCAGGCTCTACGGCCTCCAGCTTCAGCACAGCCTCAGCGCCATCTGATCTGCACACAATGCTTGCCGCACTACCCACGAAGGAAGACCTTAGAGCGATGGCCAAAACATTACAGGAATCGCATAAGGCAGACCTCACAGAAATTAAAGAGGAATTGCGCAGCATCAATAAGGCCCAAAGCAGACTGGACGCAAGGCTAGACAAAATTGAGGTAGCTCACAATCAACAAACCATACGGATAAACGAGCACCACATGCTGATATACCACCTCCGAAAGCACATAGAGGACCTAGACAATAGAGGCCGACGTAATAACCTCAGAATCCGAGGTATCCCGGAATCAGTAACACCAACCGAGCTACGCAACACGGTGAGCGCCATATTTAACACTATTCTGGGAAAAGAGCCCTCTAACCCAATAGAGATTGACTGAGTACACCGAACTCTAGGCACACCCAGAATTAGATCTGAGTGCCCCAGGAACGTTGTCTGTTGCATACATAAATTTACAATAAAAGAGGATATAATCCGGGCATTACGTAACACGGAAAAATACAAATACCAAGACTACGAAATATCCATCTTTCAAGATTTGGCGTGGCTAACCATACAACAACGCCGGGCCCTCAGACCACTCACAATGGTCCTCAGGGCCAAAAATATAGCATACAGATGGGGCTTCCCCTTCGCGCTTATAGCCACAAAAGACGGAAAACAACATAACCTCAGAGAACCAGACGAAACAGAGGAATTCTGTCATCACATAGGCCTACCAGTGCCAGACCTTAAAGCATGGAGAGACCTAGCCTATGGGGGAAGTCCATTAGAGGTCCTAGAAGCCGAACAATGGCAAAGCAAAAACAGACCTCAAAGGGCTCCACGACAAGGTACTCCAGAACACACAAATCATTAAGAGACAACAAAAGGCGACCCTCCTTCACCAAGAGCCCACCCTAAAAAGACCACCCAGACACCAGCAATGAAAGACCTTGAAGCCCGACCAACCCAAGAAACCATTAAGACTAACATCTGTGACTTAAACAGACTCTTTGAAACAATAACATCTACCTACCACCCAAAGCTCAAAAGTGAGCAAATGAAAGAAACAGAAAGACAAACAAACTTAACAATGAACATTATCTCGCCAACCCACAGAAAAATCAGATTTCGGAACCACCTCCTTCCCACAACACCGAACCAATCCCAAGAAAACCAACCCAGAAAGACCCGACGAAAGGTACCAACACCACATCTGGTCACAACAAGGACAACAGCCAAAGCAAAAAACACAAATAAAAGGGGACTACCACATGATAGAAATACAAATCAAAAACCACAGAATTCGGACTTTCTGCTACAGATACCGAGATGTCAAGCAAAAGTTACCTAAGTATCACCATTAACCAGAACTTCTCTACTATGCATAAAAAATTGTTTAATATTGTTCAAGATCTTTAAGACTAACAGCACTGACTACAATGCTAATAATATGCTAGAATGTACTCATTTGTTTAGAATAAGCAATAAGTAGCCTACTAGCTGTAAGCAACATACCCTATTAAGAGGATAGAACAGAATACAATATATTGTCCCCCCCCTTGCTACTCACCCCTTCTCTACTAACAATAGATAATTTAAAGAAAGGGAAAAAAGAGAAAGATGGAGCGGATATGAGTGGAGAGGATGGGTGAGGAAGGAGGGAGAAGAGGAAAGGAGAAGCTGATAACCTACATGCCCTTAACCAAAAAGTAGCATTACATACTTGTAATACAATTTACAGGCCTTAAAATTGCAGACATAATATGCAAAAAACCAAAGGGAAAGGAAAATAAGGTGGGATGGAGGTGAAAGTATAAAAAAAAAAAAAAA
>CM044435.1:142556137-142574496 GCA_024363595.1 Xenopus borealis | reverse complement strand
CAATGAGCTGGTCACTGCTCCTATAGGAATTAGAACACTATAACAAACAAGGTAAAGTTGTGCTCACCACTAATCTTTAAATACATTAAGCAGGGGTGCAATGAGGTTGTGACCACCAAATTCATATAGACAAATACAAAAGGTTCTCTGCACTCAATCCATTATCAATATACTGTATAAAGGACATTGAAACATTTTGTGCCTTAAGTAGTGATGGGTGAATTTATTCCCCGGGGCGAATTCCCGTGATTCGCCGCTGGCGAGAAAATTTGCTGAAAAACAAGTCCCATGTCGTTTTTGACGCGAAGAAAATGACGCAACGCGTCAAAAACATGCCGCAACTCGTTTCGCAAATTTTTCCGCCAATTCGCGAATTTCGCTGGAAATTCACAAATTCGAAACTCAGTAGATTCGCCCATCACTAGCTTTAAGCTTTTAAAAATTTCTCACCCTTTAAACAATACAGGGATTGTTTGTCCATATATTGCAATATATTTAAGCTGGTCAAATACAAGTCATCAAAGTCATCACCGGTATGGCCAGTCCAGATGCAAGTTGAATGTAGGACTGGCCATACTGCTGACCAATTTATACAAGAGCAGTGGCCAAATCCATATTGTAGCTCCCATTCTTTTCAGATATAGTCAGGTGATCCCAATGGGGCCTATAAAAGGGCAACCAAGTTTGTTAAAATCAGCAAGTAAGTCACAGTTAAAACTCAGTCCCTTTGTAAAATGTATAATTAAGCAACATCATTCTTTATTAATCAGATGCAAGTTGAGTGTAGGACTGGCCATGATGTAGTTGATGACATAGTTGACCAGCTTAAATATATTGCACTACAGTATATGGACAAACAATCCCTGTTTTGTTAAAAAAAATTTAGTAGCTTAAGGCACAAAATATTTCAATGTCCTTAATATATTGATAATGGGTTGAGTGCAGAGGATACCTTGATCTCATATTTGTCTATGTGAATTTTGTGGTCACAACCTCATTGCACCCCGTTTAATATTTTTAGAAATTAGTGATGAGCACAACTTTCCCTTTTTGCTAGAGTTCTAATGTAGCCCACATCTATAACTTTTAGGGTAGATAATCTATTGATATAAGGTCCATCTTGTGCTAGGTGTTTTCTTCTCTATTGTATTTTGCTGGAAGAGAAAGGCCTATTGGACTAAAAGTGTTTTCAGGATGAAATGGAAGGTAGCCCTAGTTGTCCTCACCAGCCAAACTATACAGACAGAGCAATGCCTGATGTCCTAATGTCATGTGCCTAAGGACATTTAGGACAGACATGCTAGTAATGGTATGAGAACAGCTTTTAGGTATGGAAATCCAAATCATGGAAAGACCACTTGGGTTCCAAAAAATCCAGATAATAGATCTCATACCTGTGTTTGACTTGCCACACTATAATTCATTTTTCTTAATTGTCCTTGACATCAGGCACCACACTTAGGGGCAGATTTATCAGGGGTCAAACTGAAAATTCAAATAAAAAAATTCAAATTTCAAGTTATTTTTGTCTAGTTAGACTATTTGATTTGAATTTGCAAAGAATTTAAAAATTAGAATTTCTAAATTTATCATGTACTGTCTCTTTAAAAATTCAATTCAAACATTTGCCATCTAAATCATGCCAAATTGCTGTTTTAGCCTATGGGGGACCTCCTATAACCCATTTGGGATCAATTGTTGGACTTTAAAAATTCAGTTATCTTTGGGAAAAACTTTGAATCGAATTTGATCAAATCCCCAAAAAATTGGATTCACATTTGATCAAATACAGACCTATTTGACTGAAAATTGACCTATTCGATAAATTTTTTTAAAATAAATTTCGGTTGGTCTTTCTGAATTTGAATGAAGTTTTTGCTATTCGAAATTCGGCCCTTGATAAATCTCCCCTTAGGGTTCACTAGAATGTTTTGTGACTATTCAAAAGCTAAGTCACATGGCGAGGCCCAATTACCAAAGGTCACATTTTTTATTTTTTTTTCACTCGAATATACTCAAAATTCCAATCGGAAGTTATTTAAGAAAAAGTTTTATTGCCTTAAAATATTACGTCTCAAAAACTCAAATCAAATTTGAGTAAACTTGCATAATGTTTTTTCTCTGGAAAAAACTTGAATGTCAGGAAGGCTATTAAAATCTTTCAAATGGGTCACTGGACCTCTCCCATTGGTTTCTAAATTAACTCAGCAGGTTTTAGGTCGTGAATAGTCAAATTCAAATTGTTTCAAGGGTAAAGATTTGCTAAATTTAAAATTTCTAATTCAAATTTGAATAGAGCTTGGATTATTTCCATTTCAAATATGTAAGTTTTGACCAAAAATACAATTCAAAAATTCAAATTCGAATTTTAAATCTGTCCCTATAAGGTTGTCCTTCAGTTTTTTGTGCCTTTTCCAAGGAGATGTTCTCTGGAATTCAGATTGGGTCTGAACAGTACAGTGTAACATTTTGGCAAGAATATACAGACCACAACAGCCCAACTGGAAGACAGGATGGCAAAAATTTCCATTGCCACGGTATATGTGCCCCGTGCACTGAGATAAGCAGGGATAAAGGACACCCAGACACTGAGGAAAGCCAACATACTGAATGTGATAAATTTGGCTTCATTGAAACTGTCAGGGAGATGTCTGGCCAAGAAAGCAACAATAAAACTGATGGTGGCCAACAGGCCAAGATATCCCAGCATGCACCAGAAAGCAGTGGTTGAGCTTTCATTGCAGTTGACTATTATGACTCCAGGCTTTGTGTCAGTGTCAAATTCATGGTATGGAGGAGACAATATCAGCCACATTCCACAAAGAAATAACTGAATCAAGGTGCAAAACACAATGACACAGTAGGGCGCCTTTACCCCTGTCCACTTTCTTAACCTGCTGCCTGGTTTGGTTGCATTAAAGGCAATGACAACTGTGATGGTTTTGGCCAGAACACAGGAGATGCAAAGCATAAAAACCATCCCAAATGCCACCTGGCGCAGAAGACACTTTGCAGGTTGTGGGTAACCAATGAACCCTAAAGAGCAAAGGAAACAGAGGGACAGGGAAAACAGGAGAATGCAGCTGACAGAATAGTTGTTAGCTCGGACTATTGGAGTTTTCCTATGATAAATAAAAATGCCCATTATAATTATGGGGGTCAAAGAAGAAAAGCTGGTAATGGTTGATAAGCTGTAACCCAAAGGCTCCTCATAGTTAAGAAACTCAACAGTCTTTGGTAAGCATCTGTCCTGTTGTAGATTGGGCCATGTATCCCAAGAACATGGATGACATTCCAAAGCATCTGCAGAACAATTTAAACTAATTATCAACTTGTTTAGAAACAGTGAACTGGAAGAAATATAAAATAAAATACAAAATAATATTTCCAGTACCTGTTTGGTTTGAAATGTGACCCTGTGGACATCGGGCACACTCATAGCAGCAAAGTGGTTTTCCTGGCACTATCAGCTTCCTAAATCCAGAGGGACAGCTTGGGCTGCAGGTAGATACTGGGACCTATGATCATAGCAAAATAATAAAAACTGGGTGTATTAAAATAATGCTTTATTACATTTGATATTATTGAAGAGTATTACATTAAAATATATCATAATGCATTCTGCACAATTATAATAGAAGTACTACAATTCCGTTGACCACTAACACAGTCCTAAAAATAAACCTTATTAAACAAGTACAGGTATGGGATGCAATAATAAAACAATAGCTTGTACTGGAGCCATTATCCAGAAACCAGTCATCCAGAAAGTTCCAAATTACACAACAAACCCCTTCCTGTACCTGTGTGCGGTTGATCCATATAATTTCTGAAACATTTATTTTCAGTGGTTTCCCAACAAGGCTGCTCGAGTCATAACTCCCAACTGTAACCTTTTCCATTGAGCCTTTGGCACTCAAACGCCAGTTTACAATGTCATATATTGCTGGAGGGTTCCCTTTGGCATCAAAGAAAACTTGGGTTCCATCACTAGTCACGAAGTTCACATTTCTAACATAATGGAGAAGCTGGAAAGAGGGAAAAAAACAAATACAAATGACGTCAAATAGATTCTTCCTGTAGGCAATGGATTAGAGCATGGTGATTGGTTAAGACAAAATCACAAAAACTTACTTGCCAAGGATAAAATGAAGAAATATTAGCACAAGATCCAGCATGGAATGGTCCATAACCAGGTGTACAATCAAACATATTTTGTAGGGCCCAAGCAATGGCATAACCAGCAACATATAAAGTGTGTGCTATTCTATAGTCTATTCCCATTGTAAGACTCTCCAGCTTTTCATTTCCAGTACATGTTGTCATGGTTCCATTGACCAGCCAGGCATCATACTGTTGGTCCATCCATCTGCAAGAGAATGTTTGCTCCCAATATTCTATCATGACGGAATCATCAGGATTTTTTAATGGACTGAGGCTGCTGAGATGTTCACTGAACTGCGGCATCTGCCCTTGGTGTATGGCAAAACCAATAGTGCCAGTCAAAATCCTTTGGAACCTCTTACTGGAAAGCAAATCTGATGTTGACCAACCTTCACTGCCTATCCATGTGTTCCCTGTCAAGTTCTGCTTCAGCATCTCTTCCAGCACAATCGCAAAGTCTGTACTGGTCGATATAACAACCACAACCTTTGCAGTTGACATTTTTATAACTTCTATGAGATGAGGAGCATTCCTGTCAGGCTTACTGGTCAGTATGTACTCAGCAAAGGCAACACAAGCTCCAGCCTTCACAATCTCCTGTTTTATTATCTGCAGTCCAAACTGACCATACTCATCATCAGTGGCCATGAGGCCCAACCAAGGCCAACCAAAATGAGAAACCAGCTGTGCCAGACCTTTCATTTGAAACTCATCACTGGGTATGGTGCGGAAAAAGGAAGGAAACATGTTCCTGTCACTTAGAATAGGGCTGGTTGCAAAATAACTGACCTGCAGTAATTATATCAGATAATAAATGATGTCAGAAATATGTTTTATATAGACCTAAGATTTCAAAAAATATTTGAAAGCAACTAACATAATAATCTTACTTGTGGGTATCGATAGAGTCCCAAAATTTGTGCAATAAGAATGGATCGTCTGGTTGTAGAATCACCAATGACGCCGGCAAAGGGTGCTACTGTGTGACACTGGTAATTTGGGATGATTTCATTTCCTCCTGAAAGCATTAATAGGGTTCCCTGTGCCGCTCGCTGTAATGTTCTGCATGTGTCATAAATATGGAAGCCCAGCGTAATGTTGGGTAGGAGCTTAGAGTCTGCATTAATCCTCTCCACAGTAAATATTAGAGCCTGTAGGCTCATGTAATACTCATCAGCAACCCTAGAACACACAGAAAACTGGATGGAATGGAAATAGAAGAAAGGCATGTGCTACTCAACCCACTCAACTTCATTTCCCTAATAGGGATTGGTAGCACTAGATAGGTATCTAATATATAGAGACAGAGACAAGAGGAAAGTGTTGGAAGGGTTGCTGCACTACTCTTATTTCCCTACATACTGTAAATAGGGATTGGTAGCACTAGATAGGTACCTAACATATAAAGACAGACACAAAAAGAAAGTGTTGGAATGGTTAGTGCTCTGCTTTCATTTCCCTACAGAAATAGGGTTTGGTAGCACTAGGTAGGAGCCTAATGATTATTGGGACTGAGAAAAGGGGAACTCTTTCACTGCTCTGTACCTCCTGGGTAGATTATTTTAAACTGACTGGGGAATGTTATCCCTAAAATATTGGGTACAGGGGTATAACTATAGAGGAAGCAGACCCTGCAGTTGCAGGGGTGCCCAGGAGGTATAGGGGCCCCATGAGGCCCTAATTCATGTATAGTTTCAATAAATATTGCTAAAATTGGTCAGAAATAAACCCAAAAGACTGGTTTTGCTTCTAATAAGGATTAATTATATCTTAGTTGGGATCAAGTACAAGCTACTGTTTTATTATGACACAGAAAAGGGAAATCATTTCTAAAATGATTAATTATTTCATCAAATGCTCGGGTCCTGGAGTTTTTTGCATAAGGGATCATTTTGTAATATGGATGAAGGAGAAGTTGATCCTTACAGTGAGAAAGTCATTCTGAGGATTTAACCTGGGAATAAAAACAGTATATAAATATCAATATACTTCATTTTCATTATGAAAGGGATATTTAAAAGCGTGCAGTCGACACATTGTTAAAATTCTCAGATGTTCCTGGAAAGCTCAGAGTTTTGTGTTTTTCACAATGTGCAAATCTAGTGGGACAATGTGACATTTGTATACAAGAAGAGCCTGCAATGTGATACAGATGCAAAGAAAGCAGCTGATATTACATATTATACTATTACAATATTTGTAGCCTACCATAATTCTAAATTAAAATCAGTGCCCCAGTCCTTTGCTGGGCATTTCCCCCTTTCAATTGCTGCCCCCCTGGAAACGACCCTCATATCTCTCATTGATATGAGTATTGATATGAGATTGAAACAAGCAGCGCTACTTACATTTGACATTGCAACTCCTGGGGTTTGCTGATGAAATTAAGTTTGCTGTAGACTGTTTTAAAATGAACTGGAATAATTCCCCCTATGATAATATCTCCGGGGTGACTGATGTAGCCTGTGATGTCCTTGTTGAACAGGTTGCAGTTGGTTTTAGATTCCATGCCGGTGCACATATCGACAGCTATTGTACATAATAGTGCCATTGAGAGGACCACTAGAGTGGTTCTGAGGCCCCTGTGCATGTCACTGATACTCATCTGTAATATCTATGGTAACAACCCTGTCACCAGGCCATAGTCACACACTACAAACTAGCAAGTTACAGGTATATATATATATATACTGTGAATAGAAACACTTTTGGTCAGTGGGGAAATTAAAAATGACTAATTATCTAAAGTAGACAAATTATCTAGTCTAAATCATTGGGGATCCAAGCTTTTAGCAGATATTTCATGCTATTGGTTGTACAAATTCAGTAAATTCCAAAACTGAACCTAACTCAGTTTGGAAGAGCTGAAAAACACAATGAAGCTAACCAAGGAATTCAGAGATACAGTAGCAAGACAAAAATCAATCATTGTTATCAATAAATATTCATTTATGCAGAGTTATGGAGTATTATGTGCCAGGTGCTACAAGACATTAGAGGAAAGTGGTCCCTGTCCCATACATGTAATACAATTTAATTTGGTGGATAACATATGGGCGCAAATAGAATGTTCTACTATGCACAAAGGTTTAGGTATTGACCCGTAAGTTCTACTGCTCCAAAAAGAGCTGAGTTTCCTCATGAAGGGGTTGAGAGAGCATTCCCTACAAAAGAATTCATGGATGGAAATGCAGAGTAGATAGCTGGGAGGTCACTGCTACCCAGCCACCTGCCCACCAAATTTCACTGCTCCTTGCCAGCTCTTAGTTTGAGAGTGGGGGGGAAATTATATGTAACTGTAGAAGAAGCAGACCCCATATTCTAAGTCCTACTGATCCCCAGCCCCCATGCAATCACTTCTTCTATTGTAATGCCACTGGTGTTTAAGGAATTGTGAAGCACAACCATACTAAGTTGAAGAGAATTTATTCGTTTAAGGGACAGAGAAGGAGCAGGTAGAGATGTGGGATGAGAACCAGGATGCAGAGAATAGAATTTTCAATAGTATTTAATTGTCAACTGCTCCAAGAGCAGAGAAGTCCAAGAGAATGAGAACAGAGCAGTCTCTTTTGACTACTCTACAGCTGTTTCGGGGAGCACAAACCCTACAAACTGGCACAAAATGTTGCATCAGAAAGAAGTATGGTTGCCACCAATGTCCAATGTTATTAAAGGAGTGGTTCACCTTTCAGATAACTTTTAGTATGATAAAGAGAGCGATATTCTGAGACAATTTGCAATTGGTTTTAATTTTTTTTTATTATTTAAGGTTTTTGAGTTATTTGGCTTTTTATTCAGAAGCTCCTCATTTTGTATTTTAAGCAATCTGGTAGCGAGGGTACCTAGCAACCATGCACTAAAATAAGAGGCCAGAATATTTATAGGTGAAGCCTGAATAGAAAGATGGGTAATAAAATGTAGCAATAACAATCAATGTGTAGCCATACAGAGCATTTTCTTTTTAAAAGGGGCCAGCAACACCCATTTGAAAGCTGCAAAAAGTCAGAAGCAAAAGGCAAATAACTGTAAAAAATAAATAATGAAGACCAATTAAAAAGTTGCTTTGATTTGGCCATTCTATAACATACTAAAAGTTAACTTAAATGTGAATCACCTATTTAATAGAGAAGAAAGATAAAAATGTAGGGAGGCTGGTGTTTTGTTCTCAAAAAGTTGTTAACACTCATTGCAGGAGGTGAAAGATTAGAACTAGTAACATGCTGTAGAGTTGGGAGCAATTTCAGCCTGCTTCTTAAGGGGAAGCACAACTTTAGGTGATGGGTGTGTTAGTACATCATGAAGGTGACATATGCCTTGATTTTACATTTTTACAGTCACATATAAGGATGTATGTTAAAAATTAAGGGCATAATTTTTTAAGCATATTTTTTGGACCCCAAAAAGGATCTCCAGCTCTGTCCCTTTCCCTCAATTCCTCTTCTCATTATAATAACCTTGTGATATCAGTGAGTGACACGCAGAACCTAAATTGTGCTCAGGAAAGCACATTCCAGCCACAGCCCTGCATTTCTCTGATGAGCCACTGGAGAGTTTTAGACTTTGCGTTGGCATATTTCCTAAAACACAACCTGCATCCCTCTCTTCTACACACAGTTACCCCCTTCTACCGTATGTACAGCACCCAATCTTATTAGATATAATTGCCCGTATACACCTTATAGGGCACAAATACTCCGCCAGTCTTTCATGATGTACTTTATAGGTAGGTGGACCCAAAATGCTTTCCTTTATTCTGTGACTGCTGTTAAGAATAAATTCATTTTGTTTCCTACTCTGTAGGAAAACATCATCCTTTCCATCAACCTTTATCTGCTTTTATGTTTATCCTAATTCTGTGGGCATCCTAAAGCTTCCCCTCTTTCTGTGTTTCCTGTAAGTCTCTCCCTCATACTTTTATTATATTGTTGAAAGAATATGTTTACTCTACTATATAAGGTATAATATATGTTGATGTGCCACAAGATAGACTACAATACAACAGCCTGTGACAAAGTTTTAGTGAATAGTAAGGGAAAGCAGAAAGGCCACCACAAGATTTTATGGTCTCTCTATTCTCTTTGTTTGTCTTGAGCTTTCAGCATGTCTTGACACCTTCTGGGTCTCCTCCCAAATGTATATAACATGAAATAATGTACCGTGGAGAAGAAACATTCAATCACTGAATCCCAATATAAGTTCATCCAACTTTTCTTTCATTGTCTTGTCTTCTAACATATCTTTCATGGAACCCGTACCTAGTCAGGCATCAATTCTGTAGCTTCAATTTATTGCAAAACTTCTGGAATATATAGTTCACATAAATAGTTCTTAGAAAGAATTGAGTTTTGCTACTTATTTTTTACATTGTAGCTCCTCGGATTTGCTGATAAAATGAGGTTTGTGATTTCTATATCACATATCCTATATCCTGGATGTCTCAAATTCCATGCAAATGTCTACAGCTATTATACATTAACCTGTTTTCCAGAAAGCTCCAAATTACGGAAATGTCATCTCCCATAGACTCCATTTTATCCAAATAATCAAAATGTTTAAAAAGGATTTCCTATTTCTCTGTAATAATAATACAGTAAATTGTACATGAACCAAACTAAGATCCTTATTGGAAGCAAAACCAATTGGGTTTATTAAATGTTAACATGTTATGAAGAAACAATTTACAGAAATATCCAAGGTCCCAAACATTCTGGATAACAGTTCCCAAACCTGTGTGTGTGTGTATATATATATATATATATAGTAGAACCCCCATTTTACATCCCGTGATTTTCAGTTTCCCCTCGTTTTACATGGTACACTGTATAATCTTCTCTCTAATGACAAGGGCAAAGCTAAGTTATTTGTTACTAAGAGTGGCAGAATACACAGCCCCCACAGTGGTGTTGCTTTTGGAATTTCTCAGTTCCTGAACCTACCAGCTTGAGTAACTAGAGGATTCTGCCTATGGTGCTATCTATCTGAATACCATATAAACCTGACAGTACAGTTACAGGAGATAGGCCTCACTTTGGCTAGTCCTCTCTTAAAGGTCTTCTTTCTCCTACTCAAGCCTCTTGCTTCAGGCCTTCTGATGCTATTCACATTTCTTCAATATGTGGAGTCCAATGAGGCTAAAGACTGGGATACTACCCATACATCTTTCAGACCCAACCCCAGGCTGGAAGTCATTCCTACTGGTAAGGGAAAGAATACATTCTTACTGTGTCAAACTTATAAAGTAGTGTTGGTCAACAGTCCATAACAAAAAATGTAATACTAAATTAAGACTAAGTAAATAAGTAACTAAATAATAATAATAATTAAATATAAAGAATTGAGTAATTGCATTGTCATTATAAATTAAAAAAAAAACTGACCAACAATAATTCTGATTCCTAGCACCGTCAGACATCTTGCTGTTACATATAGAGATACTGTAATTATGTAATTTTATTTCTTCATTATATTATACTGGAATCAGACATGTGGATGAAGGACAGACTTGTTCAGTGCTGGGAAACTGGGCTTAAAGCTTCCAACTCCAATTACAACAAGAAAGAACAGGGAACCAGATTGATACAGATCAGCTGGGATTCTCAGAGGATTTATTTTTGCATTTTAATGCAGCCACTGCCTGTAGAGATTTGGGGACATTTTTGCAAATATTTTATTGTGCAACCATGATGTTGGTGGACTACAGCTCCCAGCATGCCTTAACCTTCAGTATAAGTTACATTATTCTGGGATCTGTAGTCCAGCGACACCTGAGTAATGTTTGGTAGATAAGCGCAGTGCAGCAGGGTTTACTACCCATTTAAAAAATCAGCTTTTATTTTTGACCTCTGCCTTTTCCCATGAGATGCTCCCGAGAGTTCAGTTTGGGTCTGAACAAGACAATAAAACATTTTGGCATGAATATACATATCACAACAGCCCAGCTGGAAGACAGAATGGCAAAGATCTCCATTGCCACAGTATACATGCCCCGAGCACTGAGATAGGCTGGGATAAAGGACACCCAGACACTGAGGAAAGCCAACATACTGAATGTGATAAATTTGGCTTCATTGAAACTGTCAGGGAGACGTCTGGCCATGAAGGCAACAATGAAACTGATGGTGGACAAAAGTCCAAGATATCCCAGCATGCACCAGAAAGCTATGGAAGATCCTTCATTACAATTAATGACAATGACTCCAGGTTTTTTGTCTGTGTCAAATTCAGGGAATGGAGGAGAAAGTATCAGCCACATTACACACAAAAAGGTTTGGATTAAAGTGCAAACCCCAAGGACACAGTAAGACACTTTTACCCCTGTCCACCTCTTTAACCTGCTGCCTGGCTTGGTTGCATTAAAGGCAATGACAACAGTGATGGTTTTGGCCAAAACACAGGAAATGCAGAAGGTGAATGTCATCCCAAATGCCACCTGACGCAGAAGGCACTTTTCCTGTTGTGGGTAACCAATGAACCCTAAAGAGCAAAGGAAACAGAGGAACAGGGAGAGCAGGAGAAGGCAGCTGAGGGAATAGTTGTTGGCTCGAACTATTGGTGTTTTCTTATAACAAATAAAAATTCCCAATATGGTAATCGGGATCAATGAAAAAAAGCTGGAGATGGCTGCTAAGCTATAACCCAAAGGTTCATTATAAGAAAGAAACTCTGTCATTCTTGGTAAGCATCTGTCCTGTTGTAGATTGGGCCACATGTCCCAAGAACATGGATGACATTGCACTGCATCTGTAGAAAAACAATCATAGCATTTTCTTCAGATATAACAAAACTGAAAAGTTATCAAGAACTTTTAAATAATATTTTGTTTACCTGTCTCATTTGAAATCTGTCCCTGGGGACACCGGGCACAGTCATAGCAGCAAAGGGGTTTCCCTGGTATTATCACCTTCCTAAATCCCGAAGGACAACTTGGGCTGCACTTGGACAGAGGAACCTATAGAAATCATAAATTAATGTAAAAACTATTTTCTATTTTACAGCATTTTTATTATTACAAAAGGCATATTAAAACACACATAGGATCTATTACCTTGAATGCTTGCGCCTGTTGATTTAGATGTATTGTTAAAAATCTTTTTTACATTAAAGAAACCCAACAGAATAATTTTGGCACCAATATATATTCATGCAACTTAATTACCTCCAAGCACAAGTGACTGTTTTAATAGACTGTTTTATTTTATAGAGAAAAATGTTAAAGGGACTGAATGGGAGACGGCTTTCTTAATGCTTTTTTTTTTTTAATAAGGGATCCCATACCTGTATTTGTATTTTAGCATTATTAAAGCTATTTTTATCTATAAAAAAAAAAAAAAAAAAAAAAAAAAAAAAACCAAAACATTTCCTAACTAGTAAATATGCAGGGGAAGCCTAAAGTGACACATTTTCAATACTGTTTAATGTGCTGTTTTTTCAACATAAATAGAATATGATTTTTCTGCGACTTATTGCAATTGAGTTGACGTAGATATGTTAGAAATTGAGAAAAAAAATTGATTGAGTTGCAACATCAACATTTGACTGTGAGATCTATATAAATACCAGCTTCTTAACTTAAAATTAAGATTTGATAAAAAAAAAATCTATTTAGTCATTTCCAAATTTCCAAGTAGTTTTTATGATGATCCATTAAGATACGATTAGAAAAAATTGCAGCTAAAGATTTTTAAAGTTGCCCTAATTTTGAGTTTTTGCAAACACTTGAATCTGTAACAATGAATAGAATAGTGTGATCATTTTTTAAAATTAGAATAAGCTTGAAATTGTCCAACATTTCTTTCAATTTAGTTGAATCGTGAACATTTTTTATCTGTCAACCAAAAATAATTTTATTTTATTTCAACAATTCACAATTTTAGATTTAATAAATAATTCTAGTTTTAATTGAAATGAAGGAATTCCTAAATTGTCAAAGGAACAAGAGAATTATCTTTTTATGGTCATGGCTTCAATCTGCAAATCACTTTTTCAACCAGTTTAATCCTTAGTAAAGATTTTACTTCATTTACACATTCTATGATTATAGGAGGTGATTAGATTTAGAACCGGGAATCAAAAGATTAGAAATCATTTTAGGAAAACCTTTTTAAATTCAGTGAACATCAATGAAAGTCACAATTTACTTAAGTTTATGGGTAATAACACATTGTAGAGTTTACATTTCTTGTATGATAAATATCTTATATTCACATTTCGGTGCATTTATTGAAGGGATAGAAATCATCCTCTACCAACATTTCTCTCCCTTTCATTTGTACCAAAGACAATGCATTTTATGTTTTCTGATTTATTTATATGGTAAAGCCTAGTACCATAAGCTTTTTTTCTCTTTGCATACCTGTGTGTGGTTGATCCATATAATTTCAGCACCATATATTTTGAAAATTGTCCCATCAGGGCTGTTCAAGTCAAACCTTCCAATTGTAACTTTCTCCAGTGAGCCATTGGCACTCACACGCCAGTTTACAATGTCATACATTGCTGGAGGGTTTCCATTGGTATCAAAGAATACTTGCCTCCCATCTTTGGTCTTGAAGTTTACATTTCTAACATAATGGAGAAGCTACAAAGAGCAAATGATTGCCATGAGTTACATAGTCACCATAATTCAAGGGAAACTGAATAAAAAAACAAAATTCCTTACTTGCCATGGGTAAAATGATGAAATAGTGGCACAGGTGCCAGCATGAAATGTTCCATATGTGTGTTTACAATAAAGCATATTATGTAGTGCCCAGGCAATGGCATAAACAGCAGTGTAAACTTGTAGAGATACTCTATGCTCTACTTCCATTATAGCACTCGCTAGCTTTTCTTCTCCTGTACATGCTTTCATTGTTCCATTCATCATCAAGGCATTAAATTTCTCATGACTTTGCCACCTGCAAGAGAAAGTTTGCTCCCACAGTTCTATCATGAATAAATCATGAAGATTTGATTGGCTTAGGCTGTTGAGATACTCATTAAATAGTGGCATTTGCCCATGATATATGGCAAACCCAATAGTACCAGATAAAATCCCCTGGAATCTTGAATTAGAAAGTAAAGTTGAAGTTGCCCAAGCATCACTGGCTATCCAAGTGTTCCCAGTAACATTTTGCCTTAACATCTCTTCCACCACAATCAGAAAGTCTGAATCAGATGTTATCACAACAATAACTTTTGCAGTGGACATCTTTATCAATCGTGTAATATGAGGAGCATTCCTATCAGGCTTACTGGTCAGTATATTCTCAGCAAAGGCCACACAAGCTCCAGCCTTTATTATCTCCTGTTTTACTATCTGAAGTCCATATTGCCCATAGTCATCATCATTAGCCAGGAGGCCCAACCAAGACCAACCAAAATGAGAGACAAGCTGAGCAAGACCTCTCATTTGAAATTCATCACTAGGCACAGTACGGAAAAAGGAAGGAAACAGGTTCCGATCGCTGAGAATAGGGCTGGTTGCCAAATAACTTACCTGCAGAAATGTGATGAAAATAGTAATGAAGATGTATTTTGTCTCTACAAAGACTGAGGTTTAGAAAGGATTTATCACATTCATGAATTTAATGAACTTACAAAAAGATTTGTTAAACTTTTTGGAACATGGAAACTGATAGCTATCATACTGAACCTACTTGTGGGTATCGGTACAATCCCAAGATTTGGGCCATGAGAATGGTTCTTCTGGATGCAGGATCACCAACGATACCAGCAAGAGGGGTGCCTTTATAACAATGATAATTTGGGGTAATTTCCTTTCCTCCTGAGAGCATCAATAGTGTTGCCTGTGCCGCTCGCTGCAATGTTTTACATGTGTCAAAAATCTGGAAGCCCAGTGTAACATTGGGAAGGAGCTCTGGATCGGCATTAATTTCTTCCACAGCAAATATCAGGGCCTGGAGGCTCAGGTAGAACTCAGAAGATATCCTAGTAAGTAAAATCACATGTGCACACACAAAGTTAAATAGAAATAGTGGTACAATGGAAGAGACAAGGAAAAAACTATGGAAAACCATTGCCAACTTTCATTTCATCACCTCAACAGCAGCATTAGATAGGTACCCTACATATAGGAATAGAGACAAGGAGAAAGCATTGGATGGTTCTGTCTGCCTTATCTTAATTTCACATATAGAAACAGTCATTGGCAGCACTAGCTACAGTAGGTTCAATCACTTGACAAGTGAGGCTTGGCTAGTGCAATATTTTGTATGTTAGACATGTCTGTGACACCATAACTAATGTGGCATCACCACATAAGCATTAAGCCACACATCAGTTTTTTTCCTAATGAGCATTGTGTATGTTACAGGTAGAGAGAGGCATCTACATGTCTTTAAATGATAGCATTAGGACTAGATATGTGCCAAAAATTTTAATCTCAAAAAAGCATTGTATGATTTAGTGTAGGGATCCCTATCCTTTTTTAACCATGAGCCCCCTGCAAATGTGGGGAAACACAAGCATGCAAACTATAAAAGGGCATTATTTCCTATAAAGAAGATCACCACACCAGAGGCCACCTCTTTAGACTAAAGGAACAGAACTTTTCATCTGAAGCAGTGTAGGTTGTTCTTCACAGTGCGGACAGTGAGGACAGAGCCTCCTGTAGACTGATAGTCCACATAAGGACTTACAAATATCCAATCACAGCCCTTAATTGGTACCTCTAGGACCATAGTTACATAGTTAAATTTGGGGTGAAAAAGCCCATCAAGTTCAAACCCCCAATTTTGTTTATGGTTTTTAGAGGGGCTTGGATGATGCTTGGATGATGACTTGGACAAGTATAATATAATAGGCTATTGCAATACTAAAATCTACAATTAGTACAATTTATGTATAGTTTATTTGAGTACTGTAAATGGAGGGGTCAGTGTGAGCTTGTGTATGTATGTATGTTGGGTTTCATTTGGAGTGGTTGAACTTGATGGGCTTTTTCACACCAAATTTAACTATCTTACTATGGTCCTAGAGTTACCTATTGTGATTGGATATTTGTCCCTATGTGGACTCAGTCTACAGGAGGCTCTGTTTGGCAGTACACATGGCTTTTATGCAACCAAAATATGCCTCCAAGCCTGGGATGAAAATATAGGCACATGCTTTGTGGCCACTGGCAGCAACATCCAAGGGTTTGGTGAGCAACATGTTATTTTTATTTTTCATTTTCCCAAAAGAGTTGCCGGATATATATAGGTGCCAATTATACACAGAAAGGTATACAGAAAACATATTTGAAGGATTCCTTAATCTTCCCAAAAGAACATGATAACATTAGGAAAATAAATTAGCTTAATTTGACTAACATACTGTATATTATATTTGTGCTTTAATCAGAGTCTTGTTGCACTGTTGGGCAGCTATGCAACTTCTTATTCTGTTGCTTCTATTGCTCCAGTCCTGGAAATAACCCTCATAGTATTCATTAATTTGCTTCAAAAGTATCAATTCAAGCTAGCAATGCTACTTACAGCTGGCACTGGAGTTCTGTGGGTTTGGAGGTGAAATGAAAATCACTGTATGTTATTTGGAAATGAACTGGAAATGTCCCCCCTATGATGATATCTCCTGGACGACTGATGTATCCAGTGATGTTCTCCTTGGGCAGGTTGCAGCTGATTTTAGTTCCCATGCTGGTGCACAAATCTATAGTTATTGCACATAACAGTGCAGAGGAGAGGGCCACTAGATTGGTTCTGTGGACCCTGTGCATATTGTAGAGTATCATCTCTAATAAACAAGGCAATGACCCTGTCACTGGGCCATAGCCACATGCAGTCATCAACTGCAAAACTAGTGCATTACTTCTCTATATAAATATTGTGCAGATAAATACTTTTGTCCTATGGGAACTCAGACATTAATTATGGCAAATTATCTAAAATGGTCAGGGAACCTAAGTGATTAGAAGATATCAATCTATTTTTGATTTACAAGCTCCTTTAGTTATAAAAGACAAAAAAAACATAAAAAAGAGACTTGAAACAGACAATGTAGTTAATAAAGACCTGCAGGCTCCAGGCTATAGGGAACTCTGAGCATAAGCATCAATCATATCGCAAATGGTAATTATAATGTATATTATAAGTCACTGAGGATAAACCTTGAGTTTTTATTTTTCCTTTCAGTTTGTATGATGGAAATATGTTTGACTTAAATACATACAATTATTTTTCCTTTGTTACCTCCAGTTACAAGTGTTAGTGACTTAGCAGTTTCCTTTCCTAAGCATCCTTCAAGCTTACAAGCAACAACCTTCATTATTACCTTATATAAGCATTTTATATTGTAATAATCACCTAACATGATAGTGATGGAAGATGGCATTTAGAGAATGGCCAGGTGGATAAGGACAACTTTTTAGGTTTCTAGGGTGTGCGCAGATCTTTGGGACAAAAAAGTTACTGTTAAGATTATATTTATATACAAAGACACAAAAAGAGCCATTACCCTCCCCAAAAAATCCAAATTAGCCTAGGATTTCTCAAAACCATTAAATAGAGACCAATTTGTAGCTAGATTGAGTTTAAGGGAAAAGTATATGCTAAGTAAAAATAAATCTAAAAATGCATTACAGAAATCATGTTACAGTATAACTATATAGCTATAACTACGAATATACATATCAACTTTTTGAGTAATAAGTATCTGAGATGGCACAATCTTTGCAACAAGTTTTTTATGTCATGGCTATTATACATTGTTAAGAGC
Organism: Xenopus borealis; assembly: GCA_024363595.1. Taxonomy (NCBI): domain Eukaryota; kingdom Metazoa; phylum Chordata; class Amphibia; order Anura; family Pipidae; genus Xenopus; species Xenopus borealis. The sequence goes on along the minus strand of CM044435.1, from coordinate 142,556,616 downwards.
CCCAATAAAAGCTGGGTGTGTACCACAATACTTCTTTCAACCTTTGATACAGCAAATGAAACATTAGTAGGCAGTAGTTAGTCTGTTATTGGTTGCGTGTGTAATAATGCAAACATTTCATGCATATTTAAAGTTTTGTTAACTTTTGCATTTTGTGACATTGGTTTTTCTATTTAATTTTACCTTGAAATGTTCCCTGGAGTTTCTTTTGGGTCTGAACATGACAGTAAAACATTTTGGCACAGATTGCCATTGCATAGCTGGGAGACAGACTGTCCCTTCATTATGGCCCATGCACTGAGAAAGGCTGGAATAAAGGACATCCAGACACTGAGGAAGGCCAGCATACTGAATGTGATAAATTTGGCTTCAAAACGGTCAGGGAGATGCCTGGCCAGGAAGGCAACAATGAAACTAATGGTGGCCAAGAAGCCAAGATATCCCAGCATGCAGCAGAAAGCAGTGTTTGACCCTTCTTT
>CM044435.1:142477627-142494832 GCA_024363595.1 Xenopus borealis | reverse complement strand
AGTTCAACCAACTTCATAGAAGCTGTTGAGTTTCTACTTATACACATAATTCTGTTTTGCATAACAACATTTTTTTATCTCCAAAAGAGAGGTACTGAAATGGGAGGGGACTGGTAAATTAGTATCCCATTATTATTTAACAGGCAGTTCCCCAGTTCATAGACTCCTAAACTGGGTCCTAAAATGCAGTTAGGAGGTGGGATCTGTTTCTCGATCCTGCCTTTAGCTATGCCCCTGTAATTCAATTAGTGTCCAGTAGATGGTGATGAAGACTGTGATGAAGTATACAGGCCATGTGCTCAGGGTCCATTTTATCAATTCCCTTACCTGAGCAGGGAGGAAGGGTGAAGTGGAACCTAGACAGGTCAGGTCTAATAAGGATAGGCTAACTCACTTTCACAGGTCACTCTAGGAGTGACAGATAGTCAGGATTTTTAGCTGAGCAGCCTTAAACTCCACCGAGGAGTGTGAGTGGGATCCTGGGTACTAATTGCCCAGAAGTAGGGACTCAGTGTACAGACTTAGGGATGTTAGTAGTTCCCCTAGGTTCCACTTAGGATCAAGACTGAAAGCTAGATGTACCTTTGTAGAGGCCATTGACTTATGCTGACCATTTGTATGTGTGAGTATATGCCTATTCACTCTTTAATAAATATGTGCATCAATAGCTTTCTTTCCCACAAGTATGATTAAAAAGCTTTCAGAACTTATAGAAGGTGAGTGCAGCAGAGGAAAAATGTATAAGCAGCGCTTGCAGGACACAGGAAGATCGCTGAAGGAGGCTGGAGAAATACACACTGTTCTCCCTTAGCTTCAATTGTTGACATGGTTAACACAGAAAGCTGTTTTTATTGGTGCACACTTCAAGTGGACAGAACTTTTCAGGGGTAGGAACTCGTACTAATACTAGAAGGCGTGCTCCCAAAGATTCGAAATTCTGACTGCTGGTACTTCATTCTGGTTGAGCTGTCAGGTTTTTGAGACTGCATAGACCATGTACAGATACACAGTTTATCGCTCAGTCTTAAACAAAAATGTTAACCCAAAAGTTATTCTAGATTCATTGACCTCCAGTGGCAACATGCTGCTCACCAACCCCTTGGCTGCTGGCAAGTTTTGCATAAAAACCAGATGTACTCCCAAACAGAGCCTCCTGTAGGCTGCCAGTCCATATAGGGGCTACCAAATATCAAATCACAGCCCTTATGTGGCACCCCTATGGAGTTTATACATGCTTGTGTCGCTGTCCATTTCTTTTTATACATGCCTATAGTATAGAACTACAATATACTGATTCACAACCACTGTACTGTGACTATAAAGAAAAATACATTGCTCCAGTACTTTTTATTACACAATCTAGTCGCCAATTCAAAAACATCAAAAATATTATTAAAGCATATCTAAGTATGCTCAAAACTGATTCACTTTTAGAACTTTAGTACTGTTGCACAACAAACTCATACTATCAGTAATCAGCTTGTTCTCTGTCTCATTTGTATAGGTAGAAAGCATAAAATTACTTTAGGCATGTATAAATACATTATGAGGTCAGGAGAAGCCTGAGATGTGACTATATCAAGAATAGTGATGGGCGAATAAATTTGCGAAACACCAGAGAAAATTTGGGGGGAAAAAAAACGAGTTGCGCGTCGTTTTTGACGCGGCGAAAAGACGCGACGCTCGACTCGTTTTGCCAATTTTTTCGCCAATTCGCGAATTTTGCTGGAAATTCGCGAACTTTTCGGGAGAAGCGAAACGGGTGAGATTCGCCCATCACTAATCAAGAAGACCAAAAGTTTCCAGTCTTATGTTACTAATAAAAAATATTTCACTCAAACTATAGAGTGCTCAAACTAGTCATATAAACTTTGCAGGTGCTGGGTGCTAATCCGTATATAAATCTGACCTGCTTACAGCCAGTAGCAAAAACTATGTTCTCTGTAGCACACCATTATTTCAAAGCGTGCTTTGGCTCCAACAGTAGAAAAACAATAGGCAACATTTCAGGCCTCACTGAGACCTTTGTAAAGCTTAAAGTGACCAGTGCTGAAGGGTATATTATAGTAATGAGGGAGGAGAGCAGAAGAGGTGGGGGCGGTGTGAGTTTAAGGCAAAGTGGGGACCACTTGATTTCACAATTGCACATTATTTGCAGGTTACTCCCTCTGTTAGATAAGTCTTTCTATGAAATACCAAAGTATGTAATTCAAAACATCAATGTTCACCATTTAAATCGAGGGCATACAAACACTGGTTATTTTGCAATCTGACTTTGCAGACATACCTGATCTTTAACTACCTCCCATGCTGGCCTATAAGAAGGCCACAAATGTAAAGGAAAACCTAGTGAAGGCTGACATTGGAGTTAAAGAAAATTAAAAAAAAAGCAGTCCTTTCCTCAACAAGTACCAAAAACTAGCCAAAAAACAATTATGGATGCACTGAATCCACTATTTTTGGATTTGGTTGAATCCTTCATGAAAGATTCAGCCAAATCTCTAACCAACCTGAATCTGGGTCAAAGAGAACCATACACATGGAAACCTGTGTTGAAAAAGATTTAAGTTCATTGTTTGCGTGGCAAAAAGATGAGTGATTTTAAGGATTCAGTTTAGTCATGGATTAGGCCAACTCTTGCTGGAAAAAAAGTTGAATCCAGAACCAAACCCAGAACTGAATACCGTATTAGGTTCATCCCTGAAAACTATACATTCAGGCACAATATCAAAAATTGAATGGCAACTCTGAGGCACAATTTTATTAATCCTTTATTAGAAATACAGGATTTTCCAGGCTCAAGTTTGGCATGTTTCTGGTATCCTGTCATAGGCAGGATTTGCTTATGCCCGGATAGACCTTGGAAGTTGCCACCAATATTTTATTATTGTAGTGTGATTTACACCCAAAAAACAACTGTGATGTGATAAAATAAAAATAATTACTTCTTCTTGTACCTTCTCAGTCTTGAATGACTTGTTCAAGAATGAATACTTGTTCCCAAAATCAAAATACCTTCATTACTCTGCAAGGCATGGGGCTCTATGTGCCTGGCAGCAGTATATAACCTTATTTCTTCAAGTTATGCAGATCAGAGATTGGATTAATGTTGTGGGATTTAGGCATCTCGGTATCCTGGTATGGCCATCTGAGAAGATGTTTATCCATTATACTGTATATTCTTTAGGTTAGGCAGATATCAGATGCACGAATAGAGTGACTTCTGAGAGTCTTAAAATCCCAACATCATGGGTCAGCAAAATGGTGACTGTAGATAGAAACAATTATAGTGGGTGATTGTGAGGTCTTACAGCTTGGAGAGGAACTAAGCTATTTGTTTATACTGCCCAATACCACCTTGGTGTCCTTGTGCATGCATGTGCCTTTCTAAGAGGTACAGTATATGCATTGTTTTGGGAAACATTTTTTTCCCTAATGAGGCAGTTCAGCTTTAGTTAAATTTTTGTATTGTCTACACTCTAGGCCAGTGATCCCCAACCAGTAGCTCGCGAGCAACATGTTGCTCTCCAACCCCTTGGATGTTGCTCACAGTGATCTCAAAGCAAGTGTTTATTTTTGAATTACTGGCTTAGAGGCAAGTTTTAATTGCATAAAAACTAAGTATAGTACCAAACATTCTCTCCTGTAGCTGCCAGTCCATATAGGGGCTACCAAAAAGCCAATCAGAGCTCTTATTTGACATCCACATGGACTTTTTCATGCTTGTGTTGCTCTCCAACTCTTTTTTAAATTTAAATATGGCTCACAAGCAAAAAAGGTTGGGGACCCCTGCTCTAGGCAGTAGTGATATAAAAGAAGTTTCTATTGCTGTTTTTCAATTGTTTATAATTAGGGCTTAAAGGGATACTGTCATGGGAAAACATGTTGTTTTCACAATGCATCACATAATAGTGCTGCTCCAGCAGACTTTTGCAATGAAATCCATTACTCAAAAGAACAGATTTTTTTTTATTCAGTTTTGAAATCTGACATGGGGCTAGACAATTTGTTAATTTCCCAGCTGCCCCTGGTCATGTGACTTGTGCCAGCACTTTAGGAGGCAACTTCTTTCTGGCAGGCTGTTGTTTTTCCTTCTCAATGTAACTGAACGGAACTCAGTGGGACATGGGTTTTTACTATTGAGTGTGGTTCTTAGATCTACCAGGCAGCTGTTATCTTGTGTTAGGGAGCTGTTATCTGTTACCTTTCCATTGTTCTGTTGCTAGACTGCTGGGGGAAAAGGGAGGGGGTGATATCACCAACTTGCAGTCAGCAGTAAAGAGTGATTGAAGTTTATCAGAGCAAAAGTCATATGACTTGGGGCAGCTGGGAAATTGACAATATATCTAGCCCCATGTCAGATTTCAAAATGAAATATAAAAAAAAAAGTTTGCTCTTTTGAGAAATGGATTTCAATGCAAAATTCTGCTGGAGCAGTACTATTAACTGAGGCATTTTGAAAAAATTTTTTTTTCCCATGACAGTATCCCTTTAAATTAACCTAGCAACCTAACCAAAACTTAGTGGAATGGAATATGAAGAATATAAAACCCGAAGAAAAAAACAATTAAAAATACCCCTAAAATGCCACTGACCAGGTTTTAGGTTGCTTAGTTTTGTGGGTTTATTTAACATTCCAGGCCTTGAATCCACTACGGAATTGTTGATGGTTTGTTAGGTTTTCTAGCGACTAAAATCACTTACTTTCTTCCCTTGGCTGACACACCTCTTATTTAAAAATTGGTCTGGTGAGGGATAATATTAGCAAATTTTTGTTCATGGTCCCAGTTACCCCTTGCATTGCTCTGGGCTAGTGCCTGGACAGAATTTTATTGATCTGTTTATATGCTCTTAAAGGAATACCTGGGAGCAGGACAGAAGATGATGACTGCTAGGAACTATGCAGAATAAAACACTGAATGGAAAGAAGTGCAAACCAAGAAACAATAGTCCAAAAACAGGCCTGTAGTTTAGGGTATTTTAGGCTAGTGGCAGGCAAATACAGAGTCCAGTAACAGACTGGAAGGCCAAGGGTGGTGGAATACTGGTAAAGTTCAAAAGGCAGTGTGAAGTCTGGGCAGGCAGAAGTCCAAACCTCCACAAACAGACCTGAGGTCAAGCCAGGGAGACAACAGTAACAGGAACCTGGCATCAGATGGGGGACTGAAGAACAGAAACAAGGAACTGGGCAGAGAACAAGAACCAGGCAGGAATCAAACAGGAACACAGGAATCAACATCATAGAATAACAGGCTAGGCCAGGCTCAGAAGCTATAGCTGATCTAGTAATTGAAAGTTGTGAGGAGCAGGTTTAGAAAGGCGCCTAATTGCAAGACCAATGACGTGGTTAACAACGTAGATAGAGGCAAGGGAACAAAGGGAGAGATACTGGAACAGGAATACTGAGCAATTCCCCACTGGCTCAGAAGATTAATGTACAGTTCATTACACAGTCCAAGGCTTGATACTTTACAGTTCCTGACATAGACTTTGTATTGAATAGTACCAGGGCCATGATGTTTTTATAGAAGAGGTGAACCAGCTAGTGGTAAAAGGTAATTGATCTAATTCACTTTGGGGGGGGGGGCACCCTCAAAGCAATTAAGACTGATTTGCCTCCTTCAATGAATTCCCTTACATAGTATTATCTATATCAGTTGCATTGAATAATGTGGTGCTTGGACTTGCTTATTATTTAGTTGACTTTGTGCAACTCTCCCTTTTGGGACTGACTAATGTTATTCACATTAGAGATGGATATAGTTAGTTTCTCTGAGAACTCTGAGTAATTATGTTGATTTTGTATTATCAGTCCCCTAAGGTATAATTATCTAATGTATAAAGTCAGCTCAAGAAGCCCATCTCAATGCTCCTTATAATGACTATTACACACACTTTTACGTCGGTTAGTTGCACATTAGAGATGTTTCTCGGCAACAGTCACATACATCACAGCATTATCTGGTTTATCTTTACTACAATGTGGACCTTCTGTATATTAGACATGGGGCTAAGAGCAAATTCTTCTTCAACCATCAGCTGCACCCAACCTGCTGAGAACATTACTGGATTTCTGAGCCACCCAGGAGATATTATTATCGGTGGGACTTTTATGGTCCATTTTTATAAAGTGTCCAGTGGCCTTGATTTCAATAGCCAACCCCAAGAGCTACAGTGTGGGGTGTAAGTATCATTGTTATATTGTTCAGTATCTGTTGAACTGAAGCTATGGTGACACAAGGGAAGTAATGTAAAACACAGAGCACTGCACTTGATTTAATAAATCAGTTTTTTGTATATCAGTAATACCTGTGCATTCTAATAACAGGCTAGAGCAGTGATCCCTAACTAGGGGCTTGTGAACTACATGTTGCTCACCAATCCCTTGGCTCTCAGTGGACTTAAAGCATGTACTGTACTTATTTTTGAATTCCTAGTTTGGAGCCAAAAATCAAGTGTATTGCCAAACAGAACCTCATATATGCTTCCAGTCCGCGTAGGGGCTACCAAATACCCAATCACAGCCCTTATTTAGCATTTCCTGGAACCACGTGTGCTGCCAAATAGAACCTCTGCTATGTTTTTGGTCCACATGGGGCTGCCAAATACACAATCACAGTCCTTATTTAGAACTCCCAGGAACAGTTTTCATGCTTGTGTCACTCCCCAACTCTTTAATTTATATAAAGTTGAGTATCCCTGTGCTAGAGTAGAAAAACGTATATTACAAAGCAAGTGTTCTGGACTCTCAGTCCCTTTTCAGGCAGGTATTTTTAAAAATGAAGCTGAAAGTACTTGGACTATGCAAATGTGAGATCAGGGCTCACTTTAATTAGAATTCTAATTTGCCTTGATTGATCCAGGATTGAACTGTGGAGGTTTAGCTAAAAAGACATAGTCATGGCCTAAGTTATTTCATAAGGTTTAATTCCCAGATGGCTTTTCTGTGATTAAATGTCCTGTAAACAGGAGCAGAACTAGGGGTAGGAAGGAATTTTAGGCCCACATTCAGAGGTGCATTGTATTGCACAATACAAGGTCCTCATTCACTACCAATATATTCAACCTCTAAAATATCCTATTGCTTATGGTGACCAAGATACCCCAGCATTCTTCTTCTCTCTCTTTTAGAAAGCTCTTCTGTTTGCTTTCCTGCTGCTTCCCCTCTGCCTGGATCAGTCTTCTAACAATGTAATGACTACATTGAAAGAAATTTTCCCTCATTGGCGTGCAGTTGATCAATATAGGAACACTGATAAAGGCTCTTAAGAGTTGAAACTGTCCTGGTGACTTCACAGTGCTGGGGTATGCAGGGGAGGGTGCAAAGAAATACAGAATGGAAAACTGGTGAAGATTAACACCCTGGGAATGGGGCAAGGACAAGAGACTGGCACAGGGGACAGAAGGGAGAAAAAGCAGCACAATGAATGAGGGAAGGAAGGAGATAATGGCAGATATGGAGAGATGTATAGGCAAGGGGAAAAAAGATACATGGAGAGTCTGATGAAAGTAAGAATTGTATATGTGGATATCATGCTACCTTACAAGAGTAAACAAAGGCACACTTAGACATAAGAAAATGTCACACTGGAATGGAGGGGAGAGGTGACAGAGACTGAGGAAAGATGTAGAGAGTGACAATGACAAATAAACAAATTGTTTGTTGAATGTAGTACGAAAACAGGGTTAACTTACCAATAGACATGGGGGGGTCCAGGTGCACAAGTCGAAGAACTTTAGCTTTTAGGAGGTAATAGATGTAATTAGAAATTCCTTTTGGACTGACACAGACCAAACTTCGCTCCAATACTTGATGCAATTAAAAGTATATTTTATTTAACAAAAAAACATCTCAACTGATGGGGCCTTCTGCATTTCGTGCTCATAGCCTATTAAGTGCCATCATGGCACGAAACGCATTAGGCCACATCATTTGAGCTGTTTTTTGTTATATAACTATACTTTTAATTGCATCATGTAATCATCACTACAAAACATGTTGGCACTATATAAATAAATGTTAATAATAAATAATAAAGGATCGGAGCCAAACCAAAAAGAATTTCTAAGTGACAATGACACAATGAGAGGAAAAAAAGAAAAAATAGTGAAGAGAAAAATAGAATTTAAGTAAAAAAACGACAGGCAAAGATGAAGAACATGTGGAAGGACTAATTACATAAGAGATACATTTGATTTAAAATATTGATTTATAGACTGATTCCAAATGGTAGGCGGGAATAGAATTTGTGTGGGGGGCACTGTGCCTGATTTGCCTAGGGCACCAAAACACCTAGACCTGGCACTGTTATTAAAAACTAACACATTCATGTCTAAGACACAAGCATCTGGAGCACAGAATAACTTCCCAACTGATGTTTAATTTCTGTCTTGCTGCTCCAATGGGACATATATTATGGGTTTATGCAATAAAAGATACAAATTTTACAACTGGTCTAATGAGATAAAACAACTAACCAACTTTAGCATTACTGGTCATCTGTTTGAAAAAAACAAAAACATTTAATTGTCTGCTATGGGTTACTGCACCTGGGCAAAGTGACATAAATTACATATAATCACATAGACAACATTAGATGTAGCTAGGGTTGCCACCTTTTCTTAAAAAAAAAACCGGCCTTCCTATATATTTAGCTTTTTTTCCTATTAATAACATTGAGATCAACCATCAAAAATACCTGCCAGGCTGGTGAAATACCGGCCAGGTGGCAACCCTAGATGTAGCACAGACGAGGCAACCTGAAGTATACTGATTTCTTTTCTCATTTGCTTTTAGTACACTCACCATTGGTGAAGTATACACGAGAAGAGGTGTGACATCATTAATGTGAGACATTGCATTCATGCTTGACATCATTGGTACAAAATTTTTGGGTTTATGCAGGTGCCCTGCAATGAACACTACTCGGTGGCTGAAAGGAGACTGAAGCAATACAAGATTTTGCATATAATAAATATAGCAAATAGCTTGTGTAATCACTTAGACTGCAATGTCTATTTTCTTTTCTACTTTAATGCCAGGTTTATCACTGAGAACTTCCAGAACATGCATTCCTTAATTTTCGCTGTTGAGGAGATTAATTCAAACCCTGAACTCCTTCCCAATATTACACTGGGCTATCAGGTTTTTGACACTTGTTTTACATCAAGAGAAGCCACCAAAGGAATTCTCTTAATGCTATCGGGAGGAAATTACATTATACCAAATTATCGTTGTCACACAGGGACGCCTCTTGCTGGTATCATTGGTGACTCTTGGTCTACAGGATCAATCATAATGGCCCAAATATTGGGACTATTCCGATACCCACAGGTAAGAGCAGTCTCAAATCTGTCTTAAAACGGGCAGTCTCAAAACATACTTCTGTTGTAGCCTAGAGAGTCTCATCCCATTCTGCTGCACCGTATTTTTTATGAATCTATAATACTAGTGATGACCTGGAGACTGTATTGAACTGCCTCAGATTTTTTCAGAAAGGACTGCCAAATATTAATGGTTTTATTTAAGAAAGTAGAATTGTAATATTGTTATATTACTATAATGGGTATATGCTGACATAATGGCGTATAGGTGGTAAGGTTATTTTTAAGAGATTAGTTGTTTTCCTTGTAGACGTGAGAGAACTTTCAGGAATTTACTTTGCTCATTAAAGTCTTGAAGAGTCATCCATGGTTGAGGCTGAAGTAATCTAGAGGTTTATTTGGAGATGTTTTTTTTTATTTAAACATTTTATTTTCTGTAAAACTCTTACAAACATATTATTAACACATGCATGATCATGAAAGTTGTAATTTCTGATACATTGTCACAGATTGGCATATCAAATTTGTAGTCACTGCTGTATACGTGACTCAACACAACAAATAAACCTTTGTATTCAATATGTAAACATGTTGCTGTCTTTATTATCACTGCCTTCATTTGTTCAACATGTGATACTGGATAAGTATTGCCAATCTGCTAACAAAGCTTTTCTATAGTTCCGAGGGAGGGAAAGAGGAAATTAAATTGTAGAAAAAGAGAGGGGGGAAAGTAAGTGGGGAAGGTCAGAGGGTAAATGCAGAGGAACTAAGTCTATGAATCAATTTGATTCTGTTTGAGCTGTCTCAAATTCTGCCCAGGGGAGCCATAATAGTTGATTTTATATCCTTTACCTTGCAGATATGCTCTAATAGTCTCCATATGTCTTATCTATTTCACTTTAGTTATGAGGGCCTGTTGATTTGGTAAGGAGGTGCTCTTCTACTTGGTGACTCTTAGGGACAGATTTATCAAATTCACGGGAAGAATTCTAAATTCGATCGGTCGAATTTTAGAATATGCAAATTAGGTAAATTTGATCGAATAGATTTAATAAAAATCTATTTGACTATTTGACTATTCGAATATCGATTTACTTCCCCTTTGAATTTTTATTCGATTGGTTAATTTGCCAGGTTTAACCTGGCGAAGTAGTTTAGGTGAATTTAGTAAACATTCGATCGACGGGTTAAAATCGTTTGAATCGATCAATTCGAACTATTTCATCGATCGATCGAATTCAATCATTCAACCAATCGAATAGCGGTAAAATCCTTCGAATTCGATTTCTCGTCCCTTCTATTCACATGGTCGAATTTCGAATGTTTTTAAATTCGAAATTCGACCAATGATAAATCCGCCCCTCCGTGTTTTTGCTGCGTAAGTATATGTGTTGCTAGTTTATTTGATTCTGAGGTTTTCAGTGTTTTGAGAGGCAAACCCAAGAGGAATGATAAGGAATTGTGCTCAATGGGATATTTACAAATAACTGCCAAGGTATTGGCTATCAATCTCCAGAATGCTTTGTATCTCGCAAGTCCACCAGATGTGGTAAAATGTACCCTGCTCTCCATGTCCCCCAAAACATTGCAGGGACAGGGTGTTTCTCGAAAGGTGGGCCAGTTTTGAGGGGGTACAGTACCATCTGAATGTCAATTTATAGGCCTTCTCCAGTATTATAGTACACACCAAGGTTTTGCTTGTTCAAGATTATCTGACACTTTTCATTTTCAATTGTCTTTTGTATATCTCCTTCTCATTTGGTCATATACATTTGTGCTAGAGTGTTATTGTCCTCCACAAGCCTGTTGTATAATATTGATATCAGATGAGTGTTCTGATCTGAGGCATTGCACAGGAGTTCAAATTGTGTGGGGGCTGATGGCGTTGTATGGCCCTGAGATATAAAATGGCGTATTTGTAAGTATCTGAAGAACTGCCTGTTTGGTATCTGGAGGTTGTCTTTGAGATCTTAAAAGGTAAGTATCTCTCACCCTATAACTAAGGTTGAACAGACATAAGCCTTGTTATCAATCCAAGGAAGAAAGTCTTGTGTTTGTACCCCTGGAGGGAATTGTTTATTTCACAGGAATGTACAAAATATTGAGTTGTGTGGGGAGAGATGTAGTTTTTCTCAGTATTTGTCCCAAATTTCTAATGAGTGCATTTTTGTGGGGGTACTGTATGCCGCTGTCTTTTTCTGGGATCCAGATGATCTGATCTAATGTCAATGGGGTCAATGCTGCATTTTCAACATCCATCCATGGCATGGTTGGATTTCTTTGCATTGATACCACTTCAGATAATCTCGCTGCCATATAATATCTAAATATGTGTGGCGCCCCTATTCCCTCTATGTTTTTTGGCTTTGTCATTATGTGCAGTTTTATTCTGGGGCGCTTATTATCCCAGATGAAATGTGTGATGGCTTTTTGCAAGGAGTTAGCTGTCTTTTCTGAGAAGTGTACTGGGAGGATCCCGAAGAAGTATAGTATCAGAGTATTGGCCATAATAACTGATTATGGTCAATACTCTGGCCAACCACCAACTCGTAAAAATCACCTAGGGTTTTGGAAGATGAAGAGAGTCGAGGACAGATAAATCCACTAAAATGGTCCAGAAAATGTTTTCTTAATGTATGAATTTCTTGGACCATTTTAGTGGATTTATCTGTCCTTCCCTATCTTCATCTGCCAAAACCCTAGGTGATTTTTATGAATTGGTGGTTGGCCAGAGTATTGGCTATAATAAGTTATATCATGTAGAGCCCTAAAGAGGGACATGAAAAAGAAAAGCAGTGATTTAAAGATGTCATCAGAATCCCTTTATGCCCCAAATCAGTGTCTAGTTTCTCTGCAAAAGAAAAAATCGCACCCATTGATTGCAATGTATTTTGCACTGAAAAAGTTGGGGAAAAATACCCAATTTCTTCAATGTATTAGTGTAAAGAAAAATAAAACAAAAAATTAACTTAAATGATTTTTACTAATTTTCAGAATTTTTCCCCCAATTGGTTTGTTTAGTTTGAGACAAAGGGATGTCCATGTTGACATCAGATATGTGCATCTACCATTCAAGATCTTTGGGAAGGCAATTCCAGAATGTATATTTGGGGTCTGCTTCTCCTACAGATAATAAAAAACCCTCCTACCCAGCCACTCTCTCTTACCGGAGAAGAAGGGGTAAGCAAGTCAGCTGGTGTGTGTGGAGTTGGGGCAGGGCAAGGCTGGAGCAGAGGTGGCACATGGGCATGGTAGAGGTGGGAAATGGATGGGAGACGTCCAGTGCATTCTACGCCACTGGTTTGGGCCATAGGGCTTAAAAGTATCAATTTGCTTTATATCAATTCAAAACTTCAGTTTTACGTGGTTTACATAAAATATTGATTTACATTTATGACAACAGAATAGTGTAGAAGTACACAAAACATGTTATTTCTATCTCATTATGGTTTCAGATAAGTTATTTTGCAACCAGTCCTGTTCTAAATGACCGGGACTTGTTTCCTTCCTTTTTCCGAACTATACCCAATGATGAATATCAAATGAAAGGTCTGGCACAGTTGATATTTCATTTTGGTTGGACTTGGGTTGGTCTTCTGGCAGATGATGATGATTATGGTCAGCATGGGCTTCAGATGGTAAAGCAGGAGTTAATCAATGGTGGAACTTGTGTGGCCTTCACTGAATATATTCTGACTGGTCAAGCCGACAATGATGCTCCTCGCCTTGTTCAAATTCTTAGAAAGTCAACTGCTACAGTTGTGATTGTAATATCCTCTAATTTTCTGGTTGTTGTAGAAGAGCTGTTAAAGCAGAATGTGACTGGTTATATCTATATAGCTACTGAATCATGGGCAACATTAGATCTACTTTCCACTCAGCGATACCAAAGACTATTAACAGGAACCATTGGTCTTGCCATCCACAATGGGCTGATGCCAAACTTCTCTAAATATCTTAGAAGCCTTCACCCGTCAAAATATCTTCATGATCAATTCATACTGGATTTTTGGGAACAAGCCTTTGCATGCAAGTGGCTTAGTGATGAAAATGCAATGTGGACAGACAATGTCACAGTAAAAGTATGTACAGGAAATGAAAACCTACAGAGCCTGTTAATTGAGGATTATCAGAGAGCCTCTCTCAATGTTTACACAGCTGTGTATGCTATTGCATGGGCTCTACACAATATGTTAAATTGTAAACCTGGCACTGGACCATTCTCTGGTGGCTCTTGTGCCAACATCTCTTCATTTCAAGCTTGGCAGGTGCGGGAAATGAGAATTTACTAAAATTTACTCAACTGTTTACTATAAAAATTTCATCCAGAGCATGTGGGTTTTTTTTTTTCAATTTCAGCTTCTACACTACATTAAAAATGTGACATTCAGGACTAAAGATGGGAACCAAATATTTTTTGATGCAAAAGGGAACCCTCCAGCTATCTACGATGTGGTGAATTGGCATCTGGGTGTCAAGGGTACAGCAGAGCACATTACAGTTGGGACTTATGACCTGAGTGCCCCTGATGGAAAAAACTTGAATGTGGATAGTAAGAAATGTGTATGGATCAATGGTGATGCCCAGGTATGGATGAGAACATAACCATAAAAAAATATTTTCTACCAAATATAAATGTTTCCCTTGGATTCCTGTAGGGATTTAAGCTTTGCACTCTACTTCTCATTTTGCTTAAACCCTGCCTTGACCTCTACGAGAGTAAAGATTTATGGGCAAATTTATAAATTTTGAAAGGAAGGGTAGAACTCCATTAGCATTTTTCGTCTGATCACACCCAGCGGCAAAACGCATGCGACAAATTGGATGTTGTTGCACACATCAATGACAATATCATTGTACTGTATGAAAGGCGCAGGTAATAACTACACGGTCTGCCTGTTGGATGAAAATGCTGCTTATTGAATCCACATCTGACAGTTGTGTTGTGTTGGATGTATTGTAGTTCTTACCTGTGACTTTTCCTTCAGTCCAAGCAGAATTTTGACGCCTGCATCTCCATACAACTTCTGGCAAAAAGCGCTTGTGTTCTACCCTTACTCTAATAAATTCTAATGTACTCATGTTTCAACTGTGTTATTTAGGAAAATATTTCATTATCTAAAATTTGATCGAATGGGAACAACCTAAAAATTCAATTCAAATACTAACAAAATTTGAATCAAATTTTTCTTCAAAAAAATATTAGAATGTCAGGAAGCCTATTAACATTTTCAAATGGGTCAACTGACCTCTGCCATTGACTTGTAAATGAATTCACCAGGTTTTAGGTCGTGAATATTTAAATAATAACTATTCATGGTAGAGGTGTCATAAATCTCACATTAAAATTTACATTCAAATTGGGGATTAAAATTCAAATGTGTGAATTTTGACACCAATTTGAATTGACTATTTAATAAACTTAATAAATCTGCCCCTTAGTGTGCATCTTCAAATTTAATATGTTTGGGGCAATTTCTACATCTACATTTAATTTATTAAATTAAGGAGGCCATATATGGGTCAATCATAGCACTTATATATTTAGAAACAGTTGTCACTTTTACAATGCTTGATCCATGTGCCAATAATTGGAATTAGCGATTTAGAAATAGACCTTCCAAAACAAACCCATATATATATATATATATACAGTATATATAACTGGACACATAACTGTTCAGTGGCATGTAATATTCTAAGTAATATATCATGGTAATATTGCAATAGTATATTTAACATTTAATTCATTAATATTCTAAAGGTTCCTGTTTCAAAGTGCAGTCCAAACTGTTCCCCAGGATTTAGGAAGGTGATTGTAACAGGAAAACCCCCTTGTTGCTATGAGTGTGCCCGGTGTCCCCAGGGACAGATTTCAAACCAAACAGGTAACACAAAAATGTTTATGCTCTTCTATAAAACCATATTGATGAGAAAGCTAATATCACTGTTATTCTGCAGATGCTGTGGAATGCCATCCATGTTCCTGGGACTCATGGTCCAATCTACAACAGGACAGATGCTTACCAAGAACCACAGAATTCCTTTCCTATGGAGATCCTTTAGGTCTCTCTTTAACAGTCACAACCGTCTTCTCTTCTCTCATTCCACTTGTTATTTTAAGAGTTTTTACCTGGTTCAGAAAGACACCAATTGTTAAAGCCAACAACTTTTCCCTTAGTTGCCTTCTCTTGATCTCCCTGTTCCTCTGTTTTCTTTGCTCTTTAGGGTTCATTGGTTACCCACAACATGAAAAGTGTCTTCTGCGCCAGGTGGCATTTGGGATGGTTTTTGCTCTCTGTATCTCCTGTGTTCTGGCCAAAACCATCACTGTTGTCATTGCCTTTAAAGCAACCAAACCAGGCAGCAGGTTAAGGAAGTGGACAGGAGGAAAGGTGTCCTACTTTCTAATTCTCATATGTACTTTAATTCAGTTATTTGTGTGTGTGATATGGCTATTTATCATCCCTCCTTTCCCTGAAATTGACACGGACACCAAAGCAGGAGTCATTATAGTTAATTGCAATGAAGGATCTCCAACTGCTTTCTGGTGCATGTTGGGATATCTTGGACTCTTGGCCACCATCAGTTTCATTGTTGCCTTCCTGGCCAGGCGGCTCCCTGACAGTTTTAATGAAGCCAAATTTATCACATTCAGTATGTTGGCTTTCCTCAGTGTCTGGGTGTCCTTTATCCCAGCCTATCTCAGTGCACACGGCATGTATACTGTGGCAATGGAGGTCTTTGCCATTATGTCTTCCAGTTGGGCTGTTGTGGGCTGTATTTTTATGCCAAAATGTTACATTGTATTGGTCAGACCCAATACTAACACCAGGGTATATCTTCTGGGGAAAAACAGAGGTCCAAAATAAAAATATCCACTATACAATTGATCTTGGATATTATCAAACTGTCTCAACTTCTGAAAAACTACCATATGGTACAGTAGCTACTATAAATATGTATGTTTGCCAGCTGTGGATTTTCAAAAATGTTCTAAATTGGTTACATTTGCCATAAAATGATGTACAGATAGCAAATGGACAATCCCTGATTGCCAACAAGACACACCTAGTAACGTGAAATGGGATGATCAATCATAAATGATTCATGGTGTGGGCAGTTTGGGGGAAGGACTGGGATAATCTGGTTGGGACCAATCAACATGAACATGGTTCGTAAAACAAAATAATAATGTACCTTCTGGATACACTTTTAAGGCTATAGTAAATTGAGTGTCCCATTACTTGCTTTACCTCAATAATGGCTCCGAATTAGACTCTATTCCTCAGGTGTGAGCTCTTGCAACGGTGTGAAGCCAGGTGTTGTATAACTGTAACTGTATACAGTGCACAATAATTGGACACCAGTGGTTTTTTCACTTCACCATAGAACTGATTTATTAACACAGATCCACATGAGAGAATAGAGAAACAATGCAAAGAATATTTCCAATGGTCTGTAGCATTACAATTCTAAAAAAATCGAATTCTTTTGGGGGTATTTAATTCTTATGTAATTTTGAAAGTGCTCCCCCTCCTGGGAGCGTGACTTGGTGCCTACTACTTTGACGCGATGGCAGGATGACACTCTGGCGCGCTTGCACATTGTGGTGCGGCGCAAGCGTCTGTGCATATAAAACATTTGGACCTGGCAGAGAGAAGACCTGCTGTGTGCACCTAGAGGGAGGAGCAGTAATTTCGGTGATGAAGATTTGTCTGCTCTGTCCCGCTGGCTGGGGTCCCTGTACTTGTACTGTACCTTCCCATTGAACTGAAGTCACTTGCTGGGCTGCTGGCACAGTTATAGGTCATTGGGGCTTACTGAGTTGGGCTGGCACAGGTACAGATGGAGGGGGAGGCTTGGGGTCTTGAAATGCTG
>CM044435.1:142462742-142475463 GCA_024363595.1 Xenopus borealis | reverse complement strand
TGGGCTCATTGGCTACTGGCACAAGTACAAATGTGGGAGAGCTTGGGCCTTGGGCTCAATATTGATACATAATGGCTGCTGGCACAGGTACATGGGAGCAGTGTGATGGCTGCTGGCATTGTTACATTGGGGCAACATGCTGGCATATGTACATGACACCACAGTTAACAGGTGTCATTAAGTGATTTTTTTAGATTGATTTTTATGAGTTCTATCTATCTACAGTATTAGACTATCTGGGCCGGGGCTGAGCCTTGGGTGGGGTGATGTGACTGTGCTGTGACTGAGGGGCACTGGGCTTGTGTTATGTGATTATCTGGTTGTAAGTTTGGGCAGATGTGCTGCCTGTGCTGTTACTGTTTTTTGTGATTTATTATATAGTGAATAAAGTACCCGCTCTTGTAAATTTTAAGAATATTAAAAAGAATATTAAATACATTTAAGAAAATTAAATATTAAAAAGGAGTTTCATGACCATATAAAAACACGATGGCCGAAAGCCTAATATCCTCATATTTTGCAACATGGGGTACTTTATTTTAAGTTCATTTTAAGTTAACTTAAGTTTTAGTGAGTCATGTGACAGAAATTACATTACTAAGCTTCGATTTTAACCGAAGACATCACTAATCACCATTATAAGGATATAATTTGAAAGGGTATTCATGTCTCTTGTGTATTATAAAATATAATACTTTTATAATGCTAGATTGGACAAGCTTTAATAATAAGCAACTTTTTGTTTATATGCTGTTTATAAGAAGTCAGTAAATCATCAGGTATTACAGTATTGGAGTTAAGTGAACTCTTCATTTGCACTTTGTTCATTTACCAGGTTAAAATGTTTTTTGGTGTACTTTATTTTTATTTCTAAACATTACATATTTATATCAAGTTCATTTCATTCAATAATATGTTTTCTTTTATTAAAAAACCTTAATGGTAAGGAAGGGAAATGCTAATATAGAGGGGGGGGTGTTGATTGGAACCCTTGCCTAGGGTGCCAAACTACCATGCTTGGACTTGCTAACCATTTACTTGACTTAGTGTCTCCCTTTATGGAATGACTAATGTTATTCACTTGAGAGGTGGGTATAGTTAGTTTCTCTGAGAACTCTGAGTAATTATGTTGAGTTTGTATTATCAGTCCCCTAAGGTATATTTATCTAATATATAAAGCCAGCTCAGGAAGCCCATCTCAGTGCTCCTTTATAATGACTATTACACACACTTTATGTAGGTTAGTTGCAGATTAGAGATGTTTCTCTGCAACAGTCAGATACATCACAAAATTAACTGGTTTATCCTTAATACAATGTGGACTTTCTGTTTATTAGACATGGGGCTAAGAGCAAGTTCTTCTTCAGCCATCAGCTGCACCCAACCTGCTGAGAACATTACTGGATTTCTGAGCCACCCAGGAGATATTATTATCGGTGGAACTTTTATGGTCCATTTTGATAGAGTCTCCAGTGGCCTTGATTTCAATAGCCAACCCCAAGAGCTACAGTGTGGGATGTAAGTACCATTGTTATATTGTTCTGTATCTGTTGAACTGAAGCTTTTGTGACATTAGGGAATTAATGTAAAACACAGAGCACTGCACTTCATCACAAACACTTTATTACTATCAGCCTTTTGATATTTCAATAATACATGCACATTCCAATAACAGGCTAGGGCACAGATCCCTAAAAGCCAAGTGCACTGCCAAATAGAACCTCCAATATGCTTTTGATCCACATGGGGCTGTCAAATACCCAATCACATCCCTTATTTAACACTCCCAGGAACTGTTTTCACGTGCTAGAGGTAAAAACATATTACAAAGCAAGTGTTCTGGACTCTTAGTCCCTTCCTCAGGCAGGTATTTTTCAAAATGAAGCTGAAAGTACTTGGCCTATGCAAGTACAGAAACCTATACATGTGTAACAGTGTTGTATTTCCATTGCAATAAAGAAAATTAAGGTGGTGGAGAAATACATCAAAAACTGTGTGAGGTCAAAAAGGTGATCTGGACTGTTGTGTATAAAGAAATTTGAGATCAGGACTCACTTTAATTAGAATTCTAAATCACCTTGATTGATCCAGGATTTAGAAAACTGTGGAGGTTTAGCTAAAATTACATAGACACAGCCTAAGTTATTTCTTAAGGTTTAATTCCCATATGTTTATGCTGTGATTAAATGTTCTATAAACAAGACCAGAACTGGGGGTAGGGAGGAGCTTTAGGCACACTGTCAGAGGTGCATTGTTTTGTTAAAATGTAGGTGAAAAACAATACAAGGTCCTCACTCACTGTCAATATATTTAGCCTCTTGCAATTTTAAATATCTTATTGCTCATGATGACAACCAAGATACCCCAACATCCTTCTTCTTTCTCCATTAGAAAGTTTAACTTTTTGCTTTCCTGATGCTTCCCCTCCACCTAGATCAGTGTTCCAACAATAAAGGCTCTTAAGAGTTGAAAATATCCTGGTTACTACACAGTGCTGGGGAGGGTAAAAATGACCACACTGGTCATGGGGCAAGGAGAAGATACTAGTATGGGGGGGGGGAGAAAGGAGAAAATCAGCACATTGTGTGAGGGGCAGGAAGGAGACAATGGCAGATAAGGAGAGGAGAACAGGAACAAGGGGAAAAAGATACATGGGGATCCTGGTGAAGGTAGGAATGTGGATACCTTACAAGAGTAAACAAAGGCACACTGAGAAATAAGAAAATGGCACACTGGAATGGAGGAGTAAGGTGACAAAGACTATGGAAAGACTAAAGGAGTAGACAAAATGACAAATGACAAAATGAGTGGAAAAAAGAAAAGATAGAGAAGAGAAAAATATAATTCAAGTAAAAAAAAAAAAGGGACAAAGGCAAAGATGAAGAACACACAGTAGGACTATATATGTACATAAGAGGTTGATAGGTAAATTAGATTTAAAATATTGATTTATAGACTGATACCAAATAATTGGAATGGAATTTGTGTGGTGGGCATTGTGCCTGATTTGCCTAGGGCACCAAAACACCTAGACCTGGCACTGCTATTAAGAACCAACACATTCATGTCTGAGAGACAAATATCTGAAGCATAGAAGATCTTTCCAGCTGATTTTTAGTTTCTGTACAGCCTCTCCAGTGGACCACATATTATGGGTTCATACAATAAAAGATACAAAGTTTGCAACTGGTCTAACTAGATAAAACAACTAATCAGTGTGTAGCATTATTGTCACCTGTAAAAAATAACACAGCGCAGTTGGTTACTATGGGCTACTGCATCTGGGCAAAGTGACAGATTACATGTACTCATGTAGACAACATTAGATGTAGCACAGGTGAGGGTACCTAGAAGGTATTGGAATTGCAATCTGATTTATATTAGGAAAGCATGTTCTATTTGTGAGTAGGGTTTAAGGTAAAGGTAGGTTGAGAAAAGAACTTCAACAGCCAAGTTTGGAGACTGCCCATACGACAGGAGTGGTACAACTAGGGAAATCTATTTAGGCACCTATCCTTGAAAAGGCATGTAGAAGCTTTCTGCATTTCTTTTCTCATTTGCATTTAGCACATTCACCATTGGTGAAGGATGCACGAGAAGAGGTGTAACATCATTAATCTGAGACATTGCATTTATGTTTTACATCATTGGTACAAAGTGCTTGGTTTTATGCAGGTGCCCTGCAATGAACACACAACTCAATGGCTGAAAAGAGACTGAATCAATACAAGCATTTGAAACCTATGATCATAAACTTGAGAGTTTTGGTGGAACCATAAGCACAACAAATAACTTGTGTGATCTCTTGTACTGCAATATCAATTTTCTTTTATACTTTAATGGCAGGTTTATCACTGAGTACTTTCAGAACATGCATGCCTTAATTTTCGCTGTTGAGGAGATTAACTCAGACCCTGAACTCCTTCCCAATATTACTCTGGGTTATCAGGTTTTTGACACTTGTTTTACATCAAGAGAAGCTGCCAAAGGAACTCTCTTAATGCTATCGGGAGGAAATGACATTATTCCAAATTATCGTTGTCACACAGGCACACCTCTTGCTGGTATCATTGGTGACTCTTGGTCTACAGGATCGATCATAATGGCCCAAATCTTGGGACTGTTCCGATACCCACAGGTAAGAACAGTCTCAAATCTGG
Organism: Xenopus borealis; assembly: GCA_024363595.1. NCBI lineage: Eukaryota > Metazoa > Chordata > Amphibia > Anura > Pipidae > Xenopus > Xenopus borealis. The sequence continues at coordinate 142,471,303 of CM044435.1, read as the reverse complement.
TTTAAAACGGGCAGTCTCAAATCTTGCTTCTAAATTTGTTGTAGCCTAGAGAGTCTCATCCCATTCTGCTGCACTGGAGGTGCTTCACTCTCCCGTTATCTTATGAATCTATACCACTATTTATTACCTGGAGAATATATTGAACTGCAACAGGACTGTCAAATATAAATTGTGTATTGTGATGTCATGGGCTCCCAGTTACCAACACTGGGAAACAGAGAGGGCTCTTCAGGAATTTGCTTTGCTCATTAAGGTCTTGAAGACGCATCCATGGTTGAGGATGGTATAGAGCAGTGCTGTCCAACTTCTGTGTTACCAAGGGCTGAAATTTTTCTGGCCTACATAGTAGAGGGCCAATAATGGAAGCCAGTGTTGACCCCCTCCCTGTTTTAAACCACACCCACTTTCAAACACACCCATGTTACCACAAGACCATATCCAAATTAATTTGGTAGCACACCAAAAAAAAACTAAATGGTTGGTGCTCACTTCAAGGGATATCATTCACCACTCATATGTGAAAACATTGTCATATTAAGACATACCTTTAAATCCATATGCCTGCTCTACCCATGTGAATAACACAGCACCCCCAGCACATGATTAAACACCTTAGGGGCCCCTAACAATACGTTATTTTCAAATGCTAACAAACCCCTAGAACAAATACCAGGCTTGTGTTCCACAGGCAGAGCAGGGCACACACAGGCAGAGTATGTCAAACACAAGCAGAGTATGTCACACAGAGGCAGAGAAGGGCACACACAGGCAGAGTATGTTACACACGGAGCATAGGAAAGGCAGAATAGAGAAGGAGACAGATAAACCCTATCAGGACCACGCTAAGCTGTACTACATACAGTGACACAGTGCTTGTTCCCCAGCAGCATTTTGTATAAAGTTTGAACAGGTGAACAATGTGGGTCTCAGGTGTGAACAGTACAGGGCTGTAGGTATGTGAACAATAGAGGTGTTACAAGTGTGAACAATGAACAATCATAGGTGTGAACAATACAGGAGATTAGTCTGAATTTGAGGTTTAAACAATGCAGGCCAGTTAATTTATGTAGTGTACCATTTAAAGCTTACACATGGTAAGCAAACACAGCAGGTAGGGGGCCCACAGAAGGGGGGTCAGTTGGACAGCCCTGTTTTAGAGGTTAATTTGAAAAGTTTTTATGTACAAATTTCTATTCAGACTAAAACTGTAGGTGTTTTATGCCTTTATGCCCCCAAATCAGTGTATAATTTCATTGTGGATGCTAGTGTCTTTATAACCAAAGCTAATATGAGAGTGGACACCCCTACCTTGTGCCCTTAACTAGTTTATGTATGGAAGAAGTAATTCATGCTAATGCTGTTGCTAATTGTACAAGATATATTCATTAATTAATTCATTCATTGTGGTGTGTGCCTTGCATTGCAATGCCCAAAAATTTACAGAGCAGGGAAGCTGTCTAAATGGCTAGTGGTTGATGTGAAGTCCACAAATGTTCTTGGAGGTTGATTTCCCAGACAGGAGCCTCTTAATTAAGGTTGAATAGTTAATAGGATAACCCCAATAAAACCAAATTATAGTAATTTGGCTGATATTTGTACTTTAAAGGTTTAAAAGTAAAATTAGTCTATATAAGACATAGAATCCTCACTGACCATCATCAGTTACCTGCCTCTATTTATTGGGAGTTGCTACAACACAATAGCACTCAATTTACCTATTGGGTTACAGGTAGGTTCATATCTAATGAGACCTTACGTTGTTTACATCTGGGTGCCTATGGTCAATTCATGTCTCCTCTTGTGGGTGTACATGTACTTACCGTCAAAAATCTTTAGCCATGGAGGAAAAACATATCTGCTTTATTGCAGAGGTGGTGAAGGCAGGTCTGGTGCAAGAGGTAATGTTTAGTAAAATCCGCATCTTAGTGAATTGGCGGAGTTACGTTCATTTGCCTGAGTGTACATTCATCTGTCGGAGTGCGAAGCAACACTAGCGTACCGCTCCTTCGCTAGCGAAGGGATGTCTGCACTCGGTAACTTGACGAAGTAACGAAATGACATCATGCTGGTGAATTTTCACTTCCCCTTTAGTAAATCTGCCCCATAGTATTATCTGTTTCTTTCATTTTTTAACATTTGTGAATAAAAAATATTTTTGTAAAGCATTTTTGCAATGTATTGGTACTTTTTTGCTAGCTTTATACAGTATATTTCAAAAGCATATTTTTGCACCAGCACTACTAATTTTACCCACACAAATGCCATAAAAGTGTGATCTGAAGCCTCTGATACTGTATGACATTGAATAATAGGGGTCCTGTGTAGTGATAAGTAAACATGAATTCATGACAAAATTCCACATTGTTGTGCCACATATCCAAAATCCCAGAAAATTGTTGCAGTCAACATTTTTGACCAATGTATTTTTCACTAAAAAAGTCTGCAAAGAAAAAAATAAACAGCCATTGCCCAGTGCAATGTATTTTGCACTGAAAAAGTAAACTCAAAAAAGTCAAGATATTTTGCACTGAAAATGTTGGGAAAAAACACCCAATGACTCCAATGTACACTGTATAAAGTGTAAAAAAAAGTAACCACAAAAAAGACCATCCATTGACTTCAACGAGTTTTGCTAATTTTCAGGATATTTCCCCTAATTGGTTTGTTGAGACAAAAGGTTGGTCATGGTCACATCAGAGAACAGACGTGCACTTCCCATCCAAGATATTCAGGAAGGTCATTCCAGAATTATTTTCAAGGCACAGGACCATATGTCTTAACAGTTTAAATTTGCTTTATATCCATTGCCTTCAAAAATGCAGTTTTATGTGGGGTACCAAAATAATGTATTTACATTTTTAACAATAGAAGAGTGTAGAAGTACAGCACACAAAATACGTTATTTCTATCTCATTATGTTTTCAGATAAGTTATTTTGCAACCAGTCCTGTTCTAAATGACCGGGACTTGTTTCCTTCCTTTTTTCGAACTATAGCCAATGATGAATATCAAATGAGAGGTCTGGCACAGTTGATATTTCATTTTGGTTGGACTTGGGTTGGTCTTCTGGCAGATGATGATGATTATGGTCAGCATGGACTTCAGATGGTAAAACAGGAGTTAATCAATGGTGGAACGTGTGTGGCCTTCACTGAATATATCCTGACTGGTCAAGCCAACAGAGATGCACCTCGACTCGTTCAAATTCTTAGAAAGTCAACTGCTATGGTTGTGATTGTAATATCCTCTAATTTTTTGGTGGTTGTAGAAGAGTTGTTAAAGCAAAATGTGACTGGTTACATCTATATAGCCACAGAAGCATGGGCAACCTTAGATCTACTTTCCACTCAGCGATACCAAGCAATTTTAACAGGAACTATTGGTCTTGCTGTCCACAATGGGCTGATGCCAAACTTCTCCAAATATCTCAGGAGCCTTCATCCATCAAAAAATCTTCATGATCAATTCATATTGGATTTTTGGGAGCAAGCATTTGCATGCAAGTGGCTCGGTGATGAAAATTCAACATGGACAGACAATGTCACAATAAAAGCATGCACAGGAAATGAAAACCTACAGAGCCTGTTGATTGAAGATTATCAGAGAGCCTCTCTCAATGTTTACACAGCTGTATATGCTATTGCATGGGCTCTACACAATATGTTAAATTGTAAACCTGGCACTGGGCCATTCTCTGGTGGCTCCTGTGCCAACATTTCTTCATTTCAAGCTTGGCAGGTACGGAAATTAGTATTTACTGAAATGTGCTCAACTGCCCACTATAGAAATTTAATTCGGAGCATGTGTTCTTTCATTTTCAGCTTCTACACTACATTAAAAATGTAAACTTCAGGACAAAAGATTCGAGCCAAATATTTTTTGATGCGAAAGGGAACCCTCCAGCTATTTACGATGTTGTGAATTGGCATCTGGGTGTCAAGGGTACAGCAGAGCACATTACAGTCGGGACTTATGACCTGAGTGCCCCTGATGGAAAAAGCTTGAATGTTGATAGTAAGAAAATTGTATGGATCAATGGTGACACCCAGGTATGGATGAGAAAGTTACCATAAAAAAAATATTTGCTACCATATATAAATCTTTCCCTTGGATTCCTGTATAGGCAAATTTATCAAAGGTCAATTTTCGATTGTATACTCTAATAAATTTTAAATGTACTCATTCATGTACAATTCAACTGGGTTATTTATGAAAACATTTGGTCATCTAAAATTCAATTAAACGGAAACAACCTGAAAATTCAATTCGTATTCGAATTAACATCTTCAAATGGGTCAACTGACCTCTGCCATTGACTTGTGAATTAATCAGGTTTGAGGTGGTGAATATTCAAATTAGAACTGTTTCATTGTTGAGGTGTGATAAATCTCACATTCAAATTACATTTGAATTGGAGGATTAAAATTTTGACACCGAAAATAATTCAAAATATTTAAATACATACTCCAATATTTAAATATAGAAAATATACAAAATTCTGCACACTATTATGCTCATCAAATGACCCAGTTGCTAAAAAATTTTAAACTTTATTTTTATTAGGACAATTTAAAGGCAGGCCAACATTCATTATCCATCTAAGACCTTTAAAGGGAGTATATTCAACACTTGGGGGCAGATTTACTAAATTCACATGAATGATTCGAAATTTGATTGAATTTTCAAAAATTAAGTGACTTTGATTCGATTCGAATGATTCAAATAATTCACATAAAAATCTATTCTAATATCCGACTATTTGACTGACAAATTACTTCCCCTTTAAAATTTTATTCGACTGCCTAGTTTGCCAGGTTCAACTTACCGAAGTGGGGTAAGTGAATTTAAATCAAATAGTGAAAATTTTATCAAATGGTTAAAATCGTTCGATTCTATCAAATCGAACGATTATATCGATCAAATTTTCACTATTCGATTGTTCAACCAATCAAATGGCGTAAAAATCCTTCGAATTCAAATTCAAAGGATTTTTATTCCCTAACTATTTCCATGGTCGAATTTTGAATTTTTTACAATTCGACATTCGACCAATAGTAAATCTGCCCCTTAATTAATTAATATTTTGATAGGTTCCTGTTTCAAAGTGCAGTCCAAACTGTTCTCTAGGATTTAGGAAGGTGATTATAACAGGAAAACCCCCTTGTTGCTATGAGTGTGCCCGGTGTCCCCAGGGACAGATTTCAGTCGACAAGTAAGTCCTTTAAAGGGAGTATATTTAACACTTAATTAATATTTTTATAGGTTCCTGTTTCAAAGTGCAGTCCAAACTGTTCTCCAGGATTTAGGAAGGTGATTGTAACAAGAAAACCCCCTTGTTGCTATGAGTGTGCCCGGTGTCCCCAGGGACAGATTTCAAATCAAACAGGTAACACAAAAACCTTAATGCACTTCTATAAAACATGTTCTTCTATAAACATAGATGAGAAAGCTAATATTGTTATTCTGCAGATGCTGTGGAATGTCATCCATGTTCCTGGGACACATGGCCCAATCTACAACAGGACAGATGTTTACCAAGAAACACAGAATTCCTTGCCTATGGAGATCCTTTAGGTCTCTCTTTAACAGTCACAACCATCTTCTCTTCTCTCATTTCACTTGCTATTTTAAGAGTTTTTACCTGGTTTAAAAAGACAGCAATTGTTAAAGCCAACAACCTTTCCCTTAGTTGCCTTCTCTTGATCTCTCTGTTCCTCTGTTTTCTTTGCTCTTTAGGGTTCATTGGTTACCCACAACATGAAAAGTGTCTTCTGCGGCAGGTGGCATTTGGGATGGTTTTTGCTCTCTGCATCTCCTGTGTTCTGTCCAAAACTATCACTGTTGTTATTGCCTTTAATGCAACCAAACCAGGCAGCAGGTTAAGAAAGTGGACAGGAGGAAAGGTGTCCTACCCTCTAATTCTCATATGCACTTTAATTCAGTTATTTGTGTGTGTGATATGGCTATTTATCATCCCTCCTTTCCCTGAAATTGACACGGACACCAAAGCAGGAGTCATTATAGTTAATTGCAATGAAGGATCTCCGACTGCTTTCTGGTGCATGTTGGGATATCTTGGACTCTTGGCCACCGTCAGTTTCATTGTTGCCTTCTTGGCCAGACGGCTCCCTGGCAGTTTTAATGAAGCCAAATTTATCACATTCAGTATGTTGGCTTTCCTCAGTGTCTGGGTGTCCTTTATCCCAGCCTATCTCAGTGCACAGGGCATGTATACTGTGGCAATGGAGGTCTTTGCTATCCTGTCTTCTACTTGGGCTGTGGTGGGCTGTATCTTTGTGCCAAAATGTCACATTATATTGTTCAGACCCAATATGAACACCAGGGTACATCTTCTACGGAAAAGCAGAGGTCAGAAATAAAAATATACACTATACAACTGACCTTGGATATTATCAGACTGTCTCAACTTCAGACAAATTTCCATATGGTAACTCCTAGAAATATGTTTGTTTGCCAGCTGTGGATTTTAAAAAATGTTGCCATAAAATGATGTACAGATAGCAAATGGACAATTCCTGCTTGCCAACAAGACACACCTAGTAACGTGAAATGGGATGAACAATCATAAATGATTCATGGTGTTGGCAGTTTGGGGGAAGGACGGGGTTAATTTGGTTGTGACCAGTCAACATGAACATGGTTTGTAGAACAAAATTAAAAAGGTACCTGCTGGATACATTTGTAAGGATATAGTAAATTGAGTGGCCTCATTAATCTAACTTGTAGCTCCCCCTCAATAATGGCTCCGGATGAGACCCATATTTCGTAGGGGTGAGCCCTCGCAACAGTGTGCAGCCAGGGTGTTGTATAACTGTAACTGTATACAGTGCACAATAATTGGGCACCAGTGGTTCTTTATTAACACAGATCCGCATGAGAGAATAGAGAAACAATACAAAGAATAGTCATTGAACAATAGTCAGTTACTCATAATAATGACTAAAAGTAGAGTCTTCCCTCTAATAGTGGGGGAATATCAGTCTATCCAGAGTTTCTCCTGCTTCATCTGAGGACACCTCTTATGTGGAACCCAGGTTGGATTTATCCTAAAACCTGTCTCTGATCCCTGACTAGGCAACAATGCCCTTAGGATCTAATCCATTCTATCATTCCACGTTGGAGCCCATAGTTGCTCAATAGAGGTAGCCCTAAGGCTGATTGGCTCCTAGAGAGACAATTACAGGCTCTAGCTACCTCTTACTAGTCCTGGCTAATGATGGTTCCACAAGTGATTGCAATTCGCTTAGGAAAGTCACTGTCAGAAGCCTCTTGCAAAAAAGCCCTGAGACTGCATGGCACAGTCATTATATATTATTACACAGCGCCACCTAAAGGACAACCCAGGGATAGTCATGCTGTGACCAGGAAACACTGAATTGCTTCAGTCCTTAGACTATGGGTCCCCTGTGTGCTCAATTCTTAGGGGAATGCAAAGTAAATGAGGATTCATTTATCAGCCCCCTACACAATCACGAAAGCTTTCTACTATGTCTGTGATAACTGGATCCCTGAAGTTTTCATTGGAGTCTGTGGCCAAGAATTATTGTAGCCCCCACAAATTATGAAATACACAAAAATACAGAGTTTAAATTTAAGATATTATATGTGTGTAGATCCCTTCCATTAAGATGAGAATCCCTTCATTTGTCATAGATTTGCTAAATTTAGGCAGTGAATGAATTCACAAAACGCCTTCTTTAAAAAAACAGACGTCCAAAACGAGACACAAATTTTTCAGCAAAATGAAACGCCCCAGATTCGCCCATCACTAGGGATATATGAATTTGAATCGTATGAATTGAAGTAAGAGTGCATTCGATCAAATTTGATTAGAAACAACAATTTTTTTTTTAAAGTACACCAATTTACTCCAAATAGGTTCTAGGAGGTCCCCCATAGGCTAAAACATCAATTCTGCAGGTTTTAGATGGTGACAGGTCGAAGTCGAATTTTTAAAGAGACAGTACATGATAAATTTTGAAATTTGGTTTTTCTATTTTTTTGCAAATTCCAATCAAATTTGTACTATTCTAAGTACACAAAAATAGCTTGAAATGCTAATTTTCACTTAATCCTTGATAAATTTGCCCCTTAGTGAAAAGAAATTTGTGAGAAACCTGCTAAATACTTTAATGACAGTGTATGAGTATGAGTGACCAGCTTGATGGGATTAAACCAAGTTCTCAGTAGGGATGCACCGAATCCATAATTTTGCATTTGGCCGAACCCCTGAATCCATTGTGAAAGATTCAGCCGAATACCGAACCAAATCCGAACCCTAATTTGCATCTGCAAATTAGTGAGGGTAAATTTCTTTACCTCCTTGTTTTGTGACAAAAAGTCACATGATTTTTTGGATTCGGATTCGGTTCTGCCAGGCACAAGGATTCGTCCGAATCCGAATCCCACTGAAAATGGCCAAATCCTGGCCGAATACCGAATGAATCCTGGATTCAGTGCATCCCTAGTTCTCAGAGAGGGGTGATACTAGTACAGAGAATGTGACAACTTTAGTACTGACTGTGCTAATATTTATTAGT
>CM044435.1:142339747-142378384 GCA_024363595.1 Xenopus borealis | reverse complement strand
AAATACATACCTATTTTAGTATGTTTATACAAAACAGGTAACATTGTATTCAACATTCATACCAAATGGTTGTCTAGTTTCGAGAAAAAATCGCTGCGAATTCACCACTGGCGAATAAATTCACCCATCACTACCTCTAACATGTGCTGAAATTTTTTCAATACCAATTAATGAAAAAGAGGAAAGAGAGCCATTGTTACAATTAGCAAAATGTCTGGCTACAGTGGTTGAACTGTTTACATCTTTTATATTATGTGTATGTTCCCTGATCCTTTCCTTCAAAGTTCGGCTTGTTTGTCCAACATATTGTTGGAAATATTTTTTGCATGTTATAAGATATATTTTGTTTTTTGAATTACAATGAATATACTGTTTTATAGTATATATTTTATTGGATTGTGAGGACTCAGAAGTCGTAGTTTTTTCCACGTAGTGGACATCCCTTTCGTTGTAGTTTTTTCCATGTAGTGTACATCCCTTTAAAGGTTAACCAGGTTGTATTGGTGGATTCAGAACTTTGTATGAGACATGGTGATAGGAGATCTCCAATATTTCTTGAGCGCCTAGACCAGGGGTCCCCAACCTTTTTTACCCGTGAGCCACATTCAAATGTAAAAAGAGTTGGGGAGCAACACAAGCATGAAAAAGTCCTTTAGGGTGCCAAATAGGGGCTGTGATTGGCTATTTGGTAGCCCATGTGTGGACTGGCAGCCTACAAGAGGCTCTACCTGGCACTATACTTAGTTTTTATGCAATTAAAACTTGTTTTCAAGATTGGAATTCAAAAATAAGCATCTGCTTTCAGGACACATCCAAGGGTTTGGAGAGCAACATGTTGCTCAAGAGCTACTGGTTGGGGTTGGGGTTGGTCTAGACTGACAGTTTGTTCCTAATATTTGATTAAGTATCGGATCTATACGAAGAATAGTGATGGGTGAATCTAGACAGAAAAATTCACGGAACAATGCGCGTATAGTTTTTTTTGTCAGGCGAATTTTTGGCATGCAAATTTTTGCGGGTGTTTTGCTAATTTATTCGCTGGAGGTGAATCACAGGAATTTGCCGCAAATTCGCAGCTGGCGAATAAATTCTTCCATCCCTAACGAAGAATAGCAAAATTTCTATTTACAATATTTTTCATTTGTTTAAACTGTGTACTATATGTTAATACACAAGAGAGAGTGTTGAATTCTCTTTTCTTTGGCTTTGATTTGGGTTTGATAGAAGAAGAACTATAGATAGAGTTCTTACTTTTTTTGTTGTTTTTAGGAGTCCATTGTCTGGCTTGTACTTGTTAAAAAGTTCACAACATTTTTTATATACAGCTTGATGGAAAGCCGCCTTCAATATATCCATATTATAGCCTCTTTCCAAAAATGTATCTCGCCGTAAACACGACTGTGTTACAAATTCATCGAAAAGTGGATCAAATTCTTTGAAGTCTTAAAAATTGGCTGTATAGTATACTTTTGATAAGAAGATCAGGGTGAGAAGACTGGGCATGCAGAATGGTATTACCTGCACAGTGTTCAAAAAATTTATTATTCAAAGATTTAAATATATAAAAAAAAAATCAACATGCTATTGTTATATTCAAAAGTAAATTTTTGATTTAAATCATTAGAATTGACATATGATATGAAATCCGGAAAACTCAATTTTGTGCCCGACCAAATCAATAAAATATCATCTATATAGCGACCATAATATTCAATTATATTGAACACCCTGAGGGTCGGTACCAATTGGAACATACATTGAAGTATCTCAGGTAAAGTGCTGAGTACTGTGTGTGTTTCAGGGGTACCAAAGAACGTCTCAAGCAAATATAGATCAATCAATTCCTATCTGTAAATCAAATTATGACCTACTGTAGCAAAAGATACTTTTTCTATGTTGCAATATAATGTCACAATTGTTGCACTGTGACTTCTATTTGTTTCAATCTTTTGAAAGGAATACTTTTTGATATTATTTTCAAACCAGCGGTATTTTAACAATTTCAGACTTCAAACACTTTGTATTATAGACTATTGTAAAGAGAAAAATGGACATTGTGAACGTTAACCCAAGGGGTGGGGTGAGAGGTGGTGCTCTGCCTCTCTTTCACTATATCTGTTTGTTACATGTAATACACCAATAGGCTTGACAAATGGCCCAGCAGAGGCCCAAAATGTTGCCACTTTGCTTGTGAGCTGAAAAAACACATCAGTTGTGCCACAGATTTTTGTTTTGCTCTATACAATTTTTGGGCTTTGGGCAGAATTGGGCCCCATATCTGATGGTACCTGACACCAACCCAGTGTTACAGACCTGTAGTAGCACTCCATCTTGGAATACATGTCTATAATACAACATTCCTATTAGTCTTTTATTTTCCTAGATTTTACATTGTTGTATTGTAGAAGTAGAAGTAGAATTTCCTTGTGAAGCTCAGCCACTCCTGATACACTCATCTGACCCAGTATGTCTAGTTCATCTGACCCAGCATGTCTCTAATCTGGTGAATCAAAAGCCCTTGTGACACCTACTGGAATATCCTTATGGCCAGTCCAGTCCAAGGGTCAGCTTCAACTGAGGGAGTTCATACAATATAGGGTGGTTGATTTTTCTTACTTGGGCTATTTTATTTTTGGATCTGGAAACCTTTATGGCTATCCATTTATACCTTTCTCACAAGACTATGTTCTGCCATCCAACAGGGGTTTTATTTCCTTAGGTAGTTGTTTTGGTCTCCACTGGGATTATCTTTTTGGATTTGGAAGTTGGCACCAGTGTTTGCATTGTTAGTTAAGTTTCCCTCTTACATGGCTAAAGTAATTCTCACCCCAGGTAGGTCTGAGGTGTCTTTGTCCCTGTTCTTTGGGATCAGTTTCCTGTTATTAGATCTGACTGATAGCTAATCAGATATGTAGGTGTTATGGTACATGCCATAAGTATCCCTCGTAGTGCATTTTATGCCCTCTGCCAATTGTAATATTCTAAACAGGCCATACCTACAAAGGGTCTATTTGAAGTTCTCACTCCTACCAAGTGTTTCTTGTAAATGCCTTGCAATCTGCACATACACAAGGCACACAGATGAAGAATGCTTTCTGATGAGTAGAAGAATAAGTACTTCAAACCTGTTGAGTTTGCCATGTGCAGGGATGTCTTCAGCAGGGGGAAGGACTATCTGGGTGAGTACTGACATGGAGTTCGTCTAGGAAAGGAAGATTATGGTAAGTATGATACAATCTACCTTAATATTCAGATCCTCTTTCTGTTTTCTGCAAGGAAGCAAGTTCTGTCCTGCTATTCTACACTGGGTACCGGGGGGATGGGGGGGGTGGTTTGTTCATTAGTACAATGGCCCTTGGGTTTGTTAGGCCTTATAATTTGTCACAGCTGGAAGGGGTATGCTTGTGAGTCTAATGAGGTACAGTTATTTCACAGTTCAGTAGAATAAAGTTCAGTAGAGTAACTGGGTAGTGTTAACAGGAAGTAGGGGGTTCACAGTTCAGTAGAATAAAGTTAAGCAGAGTAGATTGGTAGTGTTCTGGCATGCATTCAGGTGTTATTAGTTTATTAGTTTGCAAGTTTATTGTATTAAGCCTGTACTGTTACAGTTTGCCAGCTAATATTTGATAATGAAGCTGTTATCTTTCTCATGAATTTTGGACTAGTGGTGTATTCTTTTGAAACATATTACTGAAAGAAGTAGAACAATATGGATTGAGTCATATTTTGAGAGGGACTGCCCTCTTAATGGTTTTAAAGAAGATTCGCTTGAACATGTGAAATAAAGATTTGTGATGTGTGATGAAAGAAAACTTTTGATCTGGAGAGAAAGGTGTCAACTATGATGTTGTTGCTTGGTTGCTCCTGACTGCTTTGGTAAATGGTGTGTGTATTATATAACCTTTGCTCCTTTCCCTATGTGGTTTTTGATGTTGTATAGCCAGACCTGCATTCTTTGGTAAGTGACCCCTACTGTGAGGGATAATAAACCAGAACCCTCTCTGTAACTCAATACACATAGATGACCCCCAAGAGCTGTGTACTGTCTGGATCCTACATTCAGAATAAACTGGGCATGCTCAGCAAAATGGCATCCAATTGGCCCAGCTGTATTAGTTGTGATTGGCATCATTTCAACTCATGACCAGAATGGCCTGCCTGGCCTATCATGTGATTGGCCCTTCTGGAAATTGCCTTTGTGGTTGGAAGATTGAATTGAACCCTGTTCTGCATTTACAACAGGGGCTGTTCCCTTTTTGTCTTACAAAGGTGGCTGTTAAGAATTGCAATTTGTTCTTCTTTAAACATACATGGAGGATAACAGAGACTGCCCGGCTGTAAACCATCACAGCTGTATCCATATGCTCCAGTAACCAAAAATAGCAGTGTTCCACCCTGGCATCATCCTTAAGCAAAACCACTGAATGTGGGCTGGCTACCATCTAAACCTGTCATTTGACATTGCCATGCTACAATGAAGAGCTTTATCCCCTAAAGGAGTTGTGTTGTGTGAGTCCTGCGCTATGTCCACGTCTTCTCAGGGCAAGGTGTCGTGACAGTGCCCCTACATCCTTTCATCAGATAAAATACCAATTCCAGGTACATTAGAAGAATTCATTACCCCCAACCGTTATACATGAAGTTGAGTTACTTGCCAAGCAGAAATTGGGCAAAGTTTTTAAAAAAAGTCTACTCCACCATTTCACTATAAACAATAAAAAAATGGACACCCAACTGGAAGATACATGATCAACATTTATTATTACAGCCATAATGAGCTCATTCTCAGTGGAGTTATTCCTAACAAAAGACCTGTATGTACTGTGAGTGGGTATGTTGGTTATTCTGTGAATAACACTTAAGAATGCAAGCTCATATGAGCAGGATATCTTCAGTTTCCACAGAAGCTGTTGTTTGTGATGTTACCATTGCCTGTTCGGTTTAGTTACCTGGATGTCCAGTTCTGCAGCAAACATGGGTTATGTATTAATATTTAATGCACTAATAGTCACCAGAAAGTTCCAGTTTAGTTTTTGATGAAGTATGCAAAGCATTATACTGCAAAAGTATTCAAACACAATGTCTCTGCCCCATAAATACACATGTATTAAATTCTAAAAATATTTATCAAGACATGCAAGTAAGGAGTGAACTCAAATGTAGATATACATTCATGGGAAGGGGGGGAACAGGAGTAAATAGCAAAGGCAAACTCACTGACACCTATCTACCATAAAAAAATTTATGGTGTGCCATGTGGACATAAACACAGGTTTAAACAGTGTATAGCAGCTCAATAAACTCATTATGGACATGACTTTCCATTGGCACTCAGGTTTCCTACATACCTTCACTGTAAATTTAGAGGCAACATTTTCATACGGTGAATATACACAATATGCATAACTTTGTAATTCTAATGCTGGAGAAGGATGACTGTAATACTCCTGTCTGCTAGACTATCCATGATAAGGAATAACCTGACTAAACTGAACATCCCATGTTCTTTCCCTTTGCCCCAAAAACCATGAGCTATTTTTAAAATGTATTTGTCTCAAAGACATCAGGTGACATAGAAACCAGATCTTTTCACATTGGACCTCTTTTTCCAATTAGATGTTTTCTTGAGTTCACATTGGGTTTAAACAATACAATATAACATTTTGGCACAAATATACAAACCACCAAAGCCCAGCTTGAAGACAAGATGGCAAAGACCTCCATTGCCACAGTATACATGCCCCGTGCACTGAGATATGCTGGAATAAAGGACACCCAGACACTGAGGAAAGCCAACATACTGAATGTGATATATTTGGCTTCATTGAAGCTGTCAGGAAGGCTTCTGGCCAGGAAAGCAACAATGAAACTGATCATGGCCAAGACACCAAGATATCCAAGCATGCACCAAAAAGCTGTTGGTGACCCTTCATTGCAAACCACAATGATGATTCCAGGTTTGGTATCTGTGTCATATTCTGGGAAGGGGGGATAAAAGATCAGCCATATCACACACAGAAATAATTGAATAAGGACACACAATCCAATGACACAGTAGGATACATGTACCCCTATCCATTTTTTTAACCCACTACCTGGTTTGGTTGCTTTAAAGGCAATGATAACAGTAATGGTTTTGGCCAGAACACAGGAGATACAGAAAGCAAAAACCATCCCAGATGCCACCTGGCGCAGAAGACACATTTCAGGTTGTGGGTAACCAATGAAACCTAAAGAGCAAAGGAAACAGAGGAACAGGGAAAGCAGGAGAAGACAACTAAGGGAATAGTTGTTGGCTCGGATTATTGGTGTTTTTTTGTAACAAACAAAAATTACCAAGATAAAAAGTGGTATTGGAGAAGAAATCATGGCAGTGCTTGTTAAGCCATAACCCAAAGGTTCTTCAAAGGACAGGAATTCTGTCATTTTCGGCACACATTTGATTCGATGTAGATCAGGCCATGTGTCCAAAGAACACGGATGACATTCCACAGCATCTAAAGAACAACATTTCTATCAAGCACTTTATACAGATTCTACCAAATAAAATAAAGGAAAAAAATAATGCTAATACCTGTTTGGTTTGAAATATGTCCCTGGGGACACCTAACACATTCATAGCAACAAAGAGGTTTTCCAGGTATTATCATCTGTCTAAATCCAGGAGAACAACTTGGGCCACATTTGGAAAGAGGAATCTAAGAAAATATAAAAAAGGTATACAAAAGATAATGATCTACCTCTATGAAATCACAATAAGCCATTACCTAAAACTACTACTTTCATTATTTTTGCAATTTTTTTTATTCTCGTGAATTCACAGTTAGTATTTATTTTTTGAATCACTGGTGCCCCATTTAATTAACCCGAGAGTTGAAGTTCTTCAACCCCCTTCCCCCACAAGTCTGTGAGGAACTCCCTGGTTTCAGGCACTGCTCCTCCTGCTTGAGTCACAGGAGGCAGTGTGGTGGTGGTCTGGCTCTGACAAGATGACTGTTGCTTTGCTGCCTCCAGGTCAGCCTTTCTTAGTGCACACCCTCAATCCAACTGAGGGCAATTTTTCATTTCAGGGCTATTTAAGACTAATTCCCCAATACCCTGTGCTGGATTATTGGCTCTACATCTCACTTCAAGCCCCCTCTTTTCTTAATCGTGTTCCTGAATCTTGTTTTCCTGTTCCTGAAATCTCCTGGTAATCTTGTCTTGCCCATGTCTTGCCTCTCTGCTCTGTTTTATCTCTGCTCCCTGTTACTCTTGATTTTTGGATCTCTCGGTATTGATCTCAGCATGTTTATTAACTTGCATGAACTCTACCCATCGCGATTTTTGGCCTGTCCCTCATATGTTTGTCTGCCACCTGCCCTAGAATTTCAGCATAAATCTGGACTTGTGTTTTTGCTGCCTCAGGCTCCTGTTGGGGAATCCTTGCAGTGAGGTCCCATCCCAGAGACTGGGGGATATTTACTAAAACTCGAAATTTTCTAATTTTTAAACCACAAATCAACTAATTTCCACAAATGTCATTTATCAAAAGATCCAAACCAATAAAGCATGAACAGGAAAACACCACAGAAACTCATGATATTTTGTACTTGTCTCACAATAATTACAACTTTTTCATATTTTTGCACAACAGTCAAAGTAAAAAAACTGGAAAACCTCAAAAACCATTAAGCAAAGAAAGATCTTCCAGTTGTAAGAGGCAGGGCCCGGCTGGTTGGGCACCCCAGGCAAACCAGTCAGCCCCATCGCCCCCTCTCCAGGCGCACATACATGAGCACTTGCACATACGTACTTTCCCCATGACATAAGGTTAACACGAAAAAGTTGCAATATAGTAAATTCCCCCCCCCAAGAGTCACTTGTTTCTGTGTGACTGTCGAGTCACAATTTTATGGCAAAATATGTATTCCCTATAAAAAGCATTTATCTGCAGGAAACTGGGAAAGTTAATGTAGCTCCTCATAAATATCTACATTAGTTATACCTGGTTGTTTTGGTTGGACCATGTAATTCTAGAATTATCAACATTCAAAGTCTTCCAATCTGCGGCACTCAAGTCAAAACTTGTAACTGTTGTCTGCTCTAGAGTTCCCTTGGTGCTCAGATGCCAATTCACAAAGTCATAGACCGCTGGTGGGTTCCCTTTTGCATCAAAAAAAATATGATTCTGGTCTGTGTTCTTGAACCTGATATTTTTAATATAGTGGAGAAGCTGATAATTAAAAAAAAAAAGTGATTTTTACATGGTTCTATACGAGTAAATGAATGCATCCCCAGAACAACATGAAAGAGTAGTTTGTTACCTGCCAAGGTTGAAATGTAGAGATGGTGGCACAGGAACCATCAGCAAATGGGCCAGTTCCAGGCTTACACCTAAGCAAATCCTGTAGAGCCCATGCAATGGCATAAACAGCAGTGTATACATTGAGAGATACCCTGTGACTTTCATCAGTCGGTAGGCTTTCCAGCTTCTCCTTTCCTGTACATGGTTGCACTGTAGAACTGTTTAGCAGTGTAACTGAAGTATTCTGATTTGGCCAATAACAAGTGAAGATATTCTCCCAAAACTCTCTTATAAATAAATCATGAAGGTGTTTGGCTGGATGAAGGCTATTAAGATACTTGCTAAACTCTGGTAAGTTCCCACTATGGATGGCCAGACCAATGGTTCCCAATAATATCTCTCTGAATCGTTCCCCAGAAAGTAAATCTGAAGTAGCCAAGGCTTCACTGGCCACCCAGGTGATACTGGTTACATTCTGCCGTAAAATTTCTTCCAGCACAATCACAAAATCAACATCAGAGGTAATCACAATAACAACATTTGCAGCTGACTTTTCAATGACTTGGACAAGATGAGGAGCATTCCTATTTGGCTGAGCTGTCAAAATATTTTCAGAGAAGGCAACACAGGCACCCCCATTTATTATTTCTTGCTTTACCATCTGAAGGCCGTACTGACCATAATCATTATCACTGGCCAAGACACCAACCCAAGACCATCCAAAATGGAAAACCAGCTGGGCCAGACCTCTCATTTGAAATTCATCACTAGGTATGGTGCGTAGAAAGGATGGAAACAAGCGACGATCGCTGAGCATCGGGTTTGTGGCAAAGTAACTGATCTGTAAAAACACGATGAAACCATAGCAAATGCTCACCAAGAAAACCTGTATCATTTCCCAAGTCCTACCACACTGTTAGGAATTCTTAGGAGATGAATATCCCTTTGAAGCAGTGGTTGAATTGGGGTGAAAAAAGTGGAGGAATCATGGTAGAAAATGGATAATAGTCATAAACCCCAGAAATAATAACCTTAGAAAATGTCTAATTACATTACCTACAGACATGACAGAAATCTCTGGGCATATTGCCACCAGATGCAAGCAACTTTCAATCTTCCGCCCTTCCCTCTCCCCACAGCTCTCACATTTTCGAGTCTGGAAGGGGTCTAAAATTGTGCTCTCTGAACTAGAAAAGCTGAATTTACAGGTTGAGAAAATGGAAATTCAGCTCTTAAAGTTATCATGAGTGGCTTTTTAACCCCCCCCCCCTGATGTGAGGCACTGCTGCCTGAGTTATTGAACTCGACTCATTGGCGCAGAACACCTGGCCCAGAGACATGGCAGTAATTTCTGAAAATCATCAATTAAGATTATTTTCATCTAGCTTTTCTACCCCTTCCTCCATTTAAAAAAAAACAGGGCAATGCATAAACAGCAGGCTTAATTTAATACAGGGGAGTAGTAGACCTATAGAAAAACCAGTGTCCATTTTAAGACACATTTCTTTAACTTAATTTTACACTCTTATCCATTTCTATCATCTCCTCAGTCCCCAGACATTGTCATCTCATCTCCTTCAATGTGCCATTTAGATCTTTAGCCTTAATTATGTGAAATCTCCATCCTACGTGATCTGGCCTGCCACATACTTCTTCTAGCCTGCAACCTCCATCTTGTGCTGTCCTCCCTGGGCCCTCTTTTGTCTGCTGTCAAACATAGTGTTCTCTTTGCTGTATTAACAGTAATACCTACTCTCTCCTTCCTCCATCCCACACTGTCCTCTGTCCATTTTCCCTATTTAGCAACACCTCTTTATTTCTTCAAACCTTCTGCTGCAAATATTGGTAACTTCAGAATGATCCTACACTCCTGCCCAGTGTTGTTGATCTTCAAAAGCTAACCACTGTGGCTAAACTTAATGATGTGAATTGCTGCTTGTGTACATTTAGGCTATGGGCAACTCAACTCTCTGCAACTCCCGGTACCTTAGACACTTCTGATCCTGGATTGATTACTGGAATACAGATCAACCAGCTGGGAAATAACTACAGTCTTTTCAAACACATAAACTTCTTTATTGAGCACATGCAGGTAATCGCTGGTATTGATAGTTCTCAGACAGTTGAAACCAGTGGAAACCACTTACATCACTTTGACACTGGAAAACACTTTAGGGGGCCCATTTATTAAACCTCAAATTAATCTGGTGGAGGTTTTTAAGGGGAAAGCTTGACATTTTTGTGGGGAAAAAACTAGAGATTCATAAATACTCCAAAAAAGTAGAATTTTCACAGTCATTTCTATAGAGTTGAGTTTTCTGAGCTTCATTTGTATAATAAATATCTATTTTATTGCAATTTTTTTTTCCAAGAAAAATTCTCGTCCAGGTGTAAATGAGTTCAATTCATGGAAGGGAGTTTGGTCAACTTTGTTTTAATAAAAAAATTATAATCATTCAAGTTTTAGAAAATAACCCCACAGGTGTCCAAACTAAAGGGGCTGCCTATGTACAGGGACAATTGAATCTTCAAATCGCTCTCTGTGTTATATCTTCCTCGGTACCTAAATGTTATGTCACAAGAAAAGCAGAGTCGTCTAAAAATATTGATTTAACCAAGTAGACATCAATGTAAAATCCAATGTCTAAGGGGGCTATATATATATATATATATATATATATATATATATATATTTGCATCTCTATTTTTTTTTTGCATTTCATAGATCAACATTCTATTCCATTCGTACTTTTATATTTTGATTTTTTAATAAATTTGTATTTTCAAAAACTGCTAAAATGAGTCTGTTGTTAAATGGGCCTCTACGTTATTTTTGTTTTGTAAGAGGTAATACTGGTGCATCTAAAAGGACGACTATTTTGATACCATATTTAAAAGACTAGCTCTGATTTTTTTTTGAGACCTGCATCATTTTAGGAAGTTTAATATTCCAAAAAATTGGAGGAAACATGGCCCTATCCTGAAATCGGTTGCAATTACCTGAGGAAATCTTTTCAGTCCCAAAATCTGTGCCATAAGAATTGATCCAGTACTCTCAGAGTCACCAATGATCCCTGCAATGGGGGACTCTTTGCTGCAGTGGTAATTTGGGCTGATTTCCTTTCTGCCTGACATAATGTGAAGAGTGGCTTGTATCGCTTTCCTTAACGTCAGGCAGGTGTCGAAAACCTGGAAGCCCAGAGTGATGTTGGGAAGGAGATTGGGATCTGAGTTGATCTCCTTTACTGCAAATATCAAAGCCTGCATGCTGTAGTAATATTCTGTAGCAAACCTTCAGTGAAGAAAAGAAAATATTCTCAGTTAGACGAACCCTCAAATATAATGTAGGTGGTGGCATTAAGAAACAATTACTTACTTACTTTTGCACCTCCACCTTACAGATTCTGTAATAAAACAAGCAATGTCTAGTAACCCACAGCAACCAACCAGATGCTTGTTTTACTACCAGCTGATTGGTTGCTACTGATTACTAGCTTTTTAATTATATTTTTCCCTTATACTGCTCTTTGGTTGCCATTGGCCTTAATGACCAGGAGGTATCATCTTAAAGAAAGAAAAACTACAGAATATATCATTATGTGATACATGGGGAGGTAGTGGGATTTTTCTATAAATTGCGTGAATGTATTTTGTGCATTTTCTAAAATTGTATGTCTTCAACACCAGCGTCTGCACTCAAAAGCTTTGAGGCAAGGTCAGGACTGCTCTGGCCATGAGGCAAGGTGAGATTTTGCCTCAGGTGGCACGGAGCGGCCAGTTAACAGGGGCAGCAAAAAGCCGCCTCTGGTAACTTTAAGAGCCGAATTTCAGTTTCCGTTATACAGGGAACTCTGAGTTTCACTCATGTATTATAAGGGATAATGTACCCCTTACTGTAAATGATAAGGATATTAGAAGTCACTGAGGGGTGTAACCATATAAAGGCACATGGCTGAGTTATACAGGGGGGAACTCTGAGTATCACTCATGTATTATAAGGGATAATGTACCCCCTACTGTAAATGATAAGGATATTAGAAGTCACTGAGGGGTGTGACCATATAAAGGCACAAGGCTGCAGGCTGAGTTATACAGGGAACTCTGAGTATCACTCATGTATTATAAGGGATAATGTACCCCCTACTGTAAATGATAAGGATATTAGAAGTCACTGAGGGGTGTGACCATATAAAGGCACAAGGCTGCAGGCTGAGTTATACAGGGGGGAACTCTGAGTATCACTCATGTATTATAAGGGATAATATACCCCCTACTGTAAATGATAAGGATATTAGAAGTCACTGAGGGGTGTGGCCATATAAAGGCACAAGGCTGCAGGCTGAGGTATACATGGAACTATGAGTATCATTATAAAGATAATTTATCAATCAAATGAAACAAAATTAACACAACGAGTCAATGATTATCCTACACAAAATGACACAACATTACTTACATCCGGCACTCTAGCTCTGGGGGTTGGCTAGTGAAATCAAGGTTCTTGGAGACTCTGTCCAAATGAACCATGAAGGTTCCACCAATAATAATATCTCCTGGGGAGCTCAGATAGCCAGTACTGTTCTCAATGGACAAACTGCAACCAATTCTTCCAGAAAAGGCGCAAACTTCTATAGCCAGTGTACAGAAAATCCATGCTGTAGTGAGGAGAAACCAACTTATTCTGTGGAACATCTGCCTTCCACAGAGAAACATCTTTCAAGTACAACTCTGTGGCTTTCCCTGTAATAAATTAGCTCCAGGCATTATAGGAAGCGCTGGGATGTGATTCCTGATTCCTGGGTTATATATATATATATATATATATATACAGCTATATAAACAGTTTACATAATAGGGCCTATGGGGATATAGTTATTAGGAACGCTTAATTGTTTAAATGCTTGGTGAAGATAACATTTCTTGAATCTTCCCAAAGGACAAAATCCCACTGTACAAAGTCAGGATAATACAAATATAAAGTAAAAGGCAGAAATTAAATAAACAGGTACTGAAAGAAAAATCTGTATTAACTGGGAGGGTAAGCAGCACATCCTATATTGCTGATTGGTTGTAGAATATTTGTGCAATTTTGGGAATTCTTCTTCTACTATTGCATTCAAGTGCTAAAATGATAAAAACATAAAGGTTAAGTAGGATGTGAAGTTTAGGGCTGTTTGGACCATCTGTACTTTGTGGCTAGGACAGCCAATCATTCAGCAAGAAATTGCTGAGTACTCATTCAAATACAAAGATTTAGTTGTTACATAGGGAACAGTAACAGAAATTGGTTAATTAATGAACCCCCTTTGAGATTCAGAACAGTCTTAGGAGTTATAATCAGGTGAATTCAATATTCTTATTGATGTTGGCTTTTACATCAGTCAACTAATCTCTAGGGATGAGTGAAATCGTTTGGTATAAAGTTCTGTCTTGGGTAAAAAAAAGGGCACTAAATCAAGGGATGAAAACATAATTATGTCTCTTTATAGGTCCCTTTATATAAGGCCTCTCCTGGAGTATAGAGGGCAGTTTTGGCCGCCAATCCTTAAAGGAGAAGGAAATGCAGAATTGATTTGGTGGTGCCACACGTAAGGCACCCCCAAGTGATTAAACTCAAACCCGGGGCCTGTGCTCCTATACCGTACCGGCCCCGGGTTATAGAAGCGAGCACCACAGAGATCATTACTTCCTTATGCATGCGCATTAGAATGAAAAGCCGAACTTTAACTTTAAAATCGGCTTTGTCATTCTAATGCGCATGCGTCAGTCCGATGAAACGCACATCAGTGCGCATCCGGAAGTAGTGATCTCCATGGTGCTCAGTTATGTTTATGCCTTGTGTTTGGCACCCCCAAGTCAATTCTGCCTTTCCTTGTCCTTTAAGAGGGAGCTGGATAGAGTGCAGAGACTAAGTGCAACTAAACTGGTTAGAGGGATGGAAGAATTAAATTATGAAGATAGGTTGGGGTTGTTTTCTTTGGAAAAAAGATGTCCGTGAGGGGACATGATTGCTCTTTGCAAATACATACCTTTTCCCCATAAAAATTGTCAATACACCAAGGGCCCTCCCTTTAGACTAGAGGAACAGAACTTATACAACCCAACTTTAATATGTAACTTTGTAACCTTCTGTCTCCTGTAAAATCATGTCTCATATTTTCTGTGTTCTGAAAGCCAATACAAAAATTGTAGGAGTCTTGCTGTTGCTGAAGACCCCTTGTCAGTCCAGTTCTTCATACCTCAAACACCCATAAGGATGTTCGCTTTCTTGATCTGATCTTCAAAGGAAACCTAACCTTTTCTACATTTAACAGTAATCCATTTTCTTTTGGATAATACTTTTCTATATCTTACAGTTCTGTCTTCCTCTATCAACACCCATGCCTTTCTGCAATGACGAAGCAGTCATGATCATAATCCTGGCCCCTGACTAACCTCTCAGACACAAGCTAATGCTCACAATCTGTAGAGCACATTTGAAGGAAATCCTATACAATTGCTGACTTCCTCCATTATAAATTTCTCATATCATGCCTTTACTCTGCCCCCTCTCGGCCCAACAAGATAACTAAAGTGCGCTGTACACAATATACTCTAGTTATAATACATAAATGATAACAAATCAAATCCATGGCACTTATTTCACATCTTTATCTCCCTTCTTCACTCCTCACCAAATGAATTGCTCACATATGTACATATCCCTATAAGACATTGTAGACTTTGTTTTGTTTCAAAAGCAAAGAAGATGACATTCATAACCAATGCCCCCTAGATAAATTGCCCCTTACTTTTAATCTTGTCCCTAAGGGAACTTATTTATAAATGTTTGAATGAACTGGAATGAACTCACAACTCAAATGGTTTCTTATTTAAGAAAAAACTTGAATGGAAAAATTTTATTCTGTGGGTTCAAGTTGCAAAACCCCCAAAACTCAAATTAATCAAGTTTTCGGTGAAATAAAACTCAAATCGCCCTGACTTATTATTCGGCAAAACCCTCTGAAAAAAACTCAAACATCATGAAGGCTATAAACATCTTCTAATGGTTCAAGAGACCTCTGCTATTGACTCCTACATGACCTTTCCAGGTTTCAGATGGTGTATTTTCTGATTCAAACTAATTACAGGGTCAGCGTATAATAAATCTGAAAAAAAAAAATTTTTTTAACTGAAAATGGGAATTTTGACCAAAAAAACAAACTCAAAATCTGGAATGTTTCTGTAAGACACAACTCAAACCTTAATAAATAACCCCCTCTGTGAAGTTTCTCAGTTTCTCCTGTCCTCCAACTTTAACTTGCTTACTCAATCCAGTGTACCCTGGCCCTTATTCCAGCTCTTATATTCAATATTCATTCAATTTATATTCAATTCATCTCTAGATTCTGGTACCTGGTTAAAACCTGAAGTTTTCAACAATGGAAAGCACCTTTTTCTTTAGATAAAAAGCCTTTATTGTAACCTGGCTACGACCAGCAATACAGTAACGTTTCCAGTCACATCCTGGTTCTTTGTCAAACTAACTGTTCATGTTATTCCAACACTTCTCGTAATCGTGTGTACAAAAAATCTGTAAGATATAAATATTAAGATATAAATATTAAAAACAACTCTATCACCGCCTCGTTTGGAGCGGGGTACACGTTGCACCATCTGGAACCAAAACTGTTGTACCCCATGGCCCATCTCTACAAAAGGTCCCACGACGGCTTGTTCAATTTTTTTAGTTTTAATGTATTCTCTCCCTCAATTGGCGGCTAGTTTGTCCCACATAAAGGAGACCACATGGACATTTTATCACATACACTGCAAATGTAGTTAAGCAAGTATAATACCCTTTGATTTTAATTGGGTTCCCTTCCGGGGATGATGGATGTTGGGGCCCTTAACAAGGCGGTGATAGAGTGCGGAAACTCTTGAAAAGGGAAGAATACTGGATCTGCCTCCTGGAAATGTTAAACCCTAATGGCCTCAATAAAGAATACGATCTACAGACAATTTTCTAAATCTTTGTTTTTATCCTTGTTTTTAATATTTATATCTTTTTTTGTACACATGATTACGAGAAGTGTTGGAATACCATGAACAGAAAAGTGCCAATGCCAATATGATACATTATTTATATTGAAACTGCAACATTGTAAAATATTGTTCAATTTGTGTGTGCAGTGATTTTAATGAGACCATGACTACACCCATCTAGCACGCTAGAAGGTGCTGTTCTAATTGCTTTAAAAGGAAGTCTGATAAGTGTATCAGTTAGTTTGACAAAGAGCCAGGATGTGGCTTGAAACATTACTGTATTGCTGGTCGTAGCCAGGTTACAATAAAGACTTTTTTTATCTAAAGAAAACGGTGCTGTTCATTGTTGGAAACTTCTGTACTCAGTGGATTGTGGCCACTATTGGAATCTGCACCAAACAAATCGAGGACTGACTCGAATATTGCTTCACCTGGTTAAAACC
Organism: Xenopus borealis; assembly: GCA_024363595.1. Taxonomy (NCBI): domain Eukaryota; kingdom Metazoa; phylum Chordata; class Amphibia; order Anura; family Pipidae; genus Xenopus; species Xenopus borealis. Next base: position 142,361,629 of record CM044435.1, on the reverse strand, counting down.
TATCATGGATGCCTGTTAAGCAAACAATAGTTTATATCCTCCTGCTATCATTCAAAGCCCTTTACTCCTCTGCGTCCCACTCCTCCTCATTAAATATCTCACTGTCAGTTCCTGATTGTCTCCTCCACTCCACTCAAAGCCACCTTATAAACTCATTGTCATCTGTCATCTAAAACCTTTCTACCTTGTGGCTCCCTCCCTTTGTGATTCTATATCTGAATTCCTCCATGGGGAACACTTAATTACTATATTTCAAAAAGAAAGTCAGATCATACTTTTTGGAGTAGTAAAACTAAGGGCCAATGCCCAAACCTTTCTGTATGTTATCCATGCTCTTTGAGACAAGGAACTCTTGTATTTTGTTGTCACAGCCTCATTGCAACCCCACCTAATGGTTTTAAAAATTAGTGGTGAGCACAACTTTCCCTTGTTTGTTATAGTTCATATAGGAGCAGTGACCATCTCCAAGTTGTAGCTCCCACTCTTCCCAGCTATAGTCAGGTGATCCCACTGGTGTCCAATAAAAGGGCAACCAAGATTGGGAGTTTTACTTTGAAAGCGGCAAGTAAGTTTCAGGTAAAACTTAGTCCCTTTGTAAAATGTATAATGAAGCAATAGAATTCTTAATGAATCAGATGAAAATTGAGAGTAGGACTGGCCAGATATGGGATGACTTTGACGTAGTTGGCCAGCTTAAATATATTGCAATATATGGACAAACAATCCCTGTTGTTTAAAGGGTAAGGCATTTTTTAGTAGCTGTATGCACAAAATGTCTCAATGTCTTAAATATATTGATAATGGGTTGAGTGCAGAGGACCACTTGTATTTGTCTTCCTCTTTGGCTGCTACAGGCTGAAGAAGGTGGATGTCTGCTGAAACTTAGGCCCTAGTAAGGAAAGGCCCCAAGGGAGGTGAACCTTGGATAAGATGGGGAACTGGGCCTGTGAATGAGGTATGAGATAGTGGTAGGTGTAGCTCCTGTCATAGAACACTCTAGACTTGCAAGTCAGATGAGCTGAGCCAAAAAAAGCCGTTCTGAGCTCCAACCTGATTAGATAGATTGGCGGTATGTCTCCCATATGATACTGCCTATTAGTAAAGGACCATAGTAGATAGGGAATCAGGCTAAAGGATTTCCACTGAGGTTTCACCAAAAGTGATCCAGGTCCACTAAAGGGTGTCACAGAGGTGAGGAGGGATTCCTTCAAAGTCAATCTCCAAAGGGGTGTCAGTGTGGGATACGTTCTGTTACTGAATGTGCCTTGACCACTTTGCCTCAGAGAAACCTTTAGTATGTGAGTACCCTGTAACTGTTAATACATTTTTTATTTTGGATAAGAACTGGTGTCCAGAATTCCTATTTTGAGCACGGAGAGGTAAGGTTTTCCAACAGCTCTCCTTTCCTCTGTAACCAATGCTCTTTTCTATTTTAAGTTCCTGGGTACAAAATAAGACACTTGTTATTTATTTAATATTTATTATTGCCTGTCCTCCCTCTCTGTGTCTATGGTTCAATTTTGTAAAATTGTATAGCTTATTTGCATGTTCATGTAGTGCTTTATATATACTGTAGATATAGACAGATGATAGATATATTAAAGTTTCAAATACCTGCATCTGTAGCAAAAATGATAAATGGACAGTGGAAATAAATTTAATATGAACACGTAGTGATCTAAACCCAACAGCTGTTCCAAGGTCTCGTGGTTCTGTTTTCATTAGTCCTTTAATGTTCCATGCAAACTCTCTCCTAACATTTGAACTTTAAAGTAAGGATCCAATCAGAGATCTTTCAGTAAAAGTCTAATGGAGAAACACACTGTACATTTCTTATAATATGCATCTCAATGACATAATAATGTCCATTATCCACATATATTATTTATCAATTTTTAAAGCAATTCTTATGCGTAGTTTTGGAAAAGATTTCATAGTAAGATCTTCAGAGTTCATTTACACCTTATTTGGTGTAAAATATTTCTCTTAATGGCCACCTTTAACTCTAACATGTTCTCTGGAGTTCTTGTCGGGTTTGAACAATATAATGAAACATTTTGGTGCAAAGATACAGATCACCATAGCCCAGCTGGAAGACAGAATGGCAAAGACCTCCATTGCCACAGTATACATGCCTTGTGCACTAAGATAGGCCGGGATAAAGGACACCCAGACACTAAGGAAAGCCAACATACTGAATGTGATAAATTTGGCTTCATTAAAACTGTCAGGGAGACGTCTTGCCAGAAAGGCAACAATAAAACTGATGGTGGCCAGAAGACCAAGATATCCTAGCATGAACCAAAATGCAGTAGGTGATCCTTCATTGCAATATAATATAATTATTCCAGGTTTGGTGCTAATGTCAGATTCAGGGAAGGGAGGGGACAAAATCAGCCACATCACACACACAAATAATTGAATAAAAGCACATAATGTAATGAGACTGTAGGACAACTTTATGCCTGTCCACTTTCTTAACCTACTGCCTGGTTTAGTTGCATTGAAAGCAATGACAACAGTGATGGTTTTAGCCAGAACACAAGAGATACAAAATGCAAAAACCATCCCAAATGCCACCTGGCGTAGAAGACAATTTTTAGGTTGTGGGTAACCAATGAACCCTAAAGAGCAAAGGAAACAGAGGAACAGGGAGAGCAGGAGAAGGCAGCTAAGGGAATAATTGTTGGCTCGTACAATTGGTGTCTCTTTATAAAAAATGAACACTCCCAGAATAAAAAGTGGGATTATAGAAGATAAAATGGAAATAACTGTTAGACTACAACCCAATGCTTCTTCATTTGAAAGGAATTCTGTTGTTCTTGGTAAGCATCTGTCCTGTTGTAGATTGGGCCATGTATCCCAAGAACATAAATGACATTCCACAGCATCTAGAAAACAACATTTATATCAGAGGCTGTTATTGTGAAAGCAGGACAAATATTCCAAGAACAATACCTGTTTGGTTTGAAAACTGTCCTTGATTACACCGGACACATGTATAGCAGCAAAGTGGTTTTCCTGGTAGTATCATTTTCCTAAATCCAGAAGGACATCTTGGACTGCACCTAGAAAGAGGAACCTATATAAAATATATTAGAAATACATTTTGTGCTGCTGTAATTAGCATTGTTTTATGACATTTCTAATACAGTCTACAATTAAAGCACCGGGTCCAAATTCCTGAAGACAAAATCAAAGACAGAAAGAAGAACGTGGACCAGTGCCTGGATAATTTTAAGGGCTTGGATGATTTCTTTGACAACATAATATCATAATAGGCCATTGTTATATTACAGTCTACAATTAGTATAGATAGTGATGTATATATATTGTATGATAGCCTATGGAGGGCTTGATTGACTCAACCCATCTTCAAGGGGTTGTTCACCTTAATATTAACTTTTTGTATGATATGTAGAGTGATATTATGAGGCAATTTGATTCTGGTTTTCATTTTTTATTATTTGTGGTTTTGGAATTATTTTGTCAAGTTTTGCCGTGAAAATGACACCCATAGACTTCAAGTGCATCAATAAAAGATTTGTTGTGCATCAATAAAGATTTGTTGTCGCCCCTAGACTTAAATGCATTTCAGCAAGTTTTTATCATTTTGCTAATTTTTGGCAGCTCTCCAGTTTTCAATTTCAGTAATCTGGTGGCTGGGGTCCAATTTACCCTAGCAACTATGCACCGGAATATGAATAGCAGAGGCCTGAATAGCAACTAAAGACCGGAATATGAATAGGAGAGGCCTGAATAAAAAGATGAGTAATAAAAAGAAGCAATAACAACATATTTGTAGCCATACAGATCATTGTATTTAGATGGGGTCAGTGACCCTCATTTAAAAAGCTGTTAAGATGCAGGAGAAAATGGCAAATAAATGAATAACACTAAAAAAATAAACATTGAAAACAAACTGAAAAGTTGTTTGGAATTGGCCATTCTATAACATACTAAAAGTTAAATTGATGGTGAAACACCCCTCTGTAACTATGAATGGTTATTCTCATATTACCTGAGTATAATTTTCAGGCCATTTAATTATAGAACTGTCTACTTTGAAGATGTTCCCATCTTGGGCACTCAAATCATATCTTCCTACTGTAACCTGTTTTAGTGTTCCTTTGGCTGTTGGATGCCAATTCACAATGTCATAGACAGGTGGAGGGTTTCCCTTTACATCAAAGAAAACTTGATTGTCATCTTTGGTCTTGAAATGTACATTTTTAATATAGTGAAGGAGCTAAATAAGAAAAAAAACAAAAATTGAATGAAAAAAGCCATATTGTCAGAATGTTAAATCTTAGGAAGTTGGTGAAATACAGTATTTCCTTACATGCCAAGGTCTAAATGAATAAATGTTAGCACAGTTCCCTTCTTGGAATGGTCCATTTCCAGGTGTACAGTGAAGTAAATTGTGCAGTGCCCAAGCAATTGCATAAACAGCAGTATATGTAATAAGAGTTAATCTGTGATAGTTTTCATTTAGCAGGCTCTCCAGCTTTTCATTTCCAGTACATGGTTTTGTCGTAGCATTGTCCATAAACATATTTTCTTTATCTAGCCACTTACAAGAAAAAACTTGTTCCCAATATTCCCTTATGAAAAAATCATCAACATTGTTAAATGGGTGAAGTTTACCAAGGTATTTAGTGAACTCTGGCATTTGCCCACCATGGATTGCAAAACCTATTAAGATTTTTTGAAATCGCTCTTCAGAAAGTAAAACTGAAGTTGCCCAAGATTCACTAGCTACCCATATAATTCCAGACATGTTCTGCCTCAAAAACTCTTCTGCCAAAATCACAAAATCAGAATCAGAGGTTATCACGACCACCACTTTTGCAGTTGACCCTTTAATCACCTGAACAATGTGGGGAGCATTTCTATTAGCTTGACTAATTAAGATATTCTCTGAGAAGGCCACACAAGCTCCAGTTTTTATTAACTCCTGTTTCACCATCTGAAGACCATATTGGCCATAATCATTATCATTGGCTAGAAGACCAACCCAAGACCAACCAAAATGAGAGACCAACTGGGCCAGACCTTTCATCTGAAATTCATCACTAGGTATGGTACGGAAAAAAGAAGGGAACAGGAGCCGGTCACTGAGAATTGGGTTGGTGGCAAAATAGCTGATCTGTAAGAACAAATAAAGAGGGGAGAATATTTGGTTTCAATAAAATAACTAAACAATGTATGTTCTGAGCTTGAGGATGCTGGACATTGATAGCATTCTGTATATGATGTGACAAAAATTTTTTACCTGTGGGTATCGGTACAATCCCAAAATATGGGCCATTAACATTGATGCTGTGGACCCTGAGTCACCAATTATTCCTGCAAGAAGGCCTGCCTCATGACAGTTATATTTTGGGATTATTTCCGTTCCTCCTGAGAGCATGGAAAGAGTGCCTTGTGTTGCTCGTCGCAATGTAAAGCAGGTGTCAAAAACTTGAAAGCCCAAAGTAATATTAGGAAGAAACTCATGATTTGAGTTAATTTCATCAACAGCAAATATTAGGCCATGCATGCTCTCATAGTACTCAGTGGCAAATCTAAAGTTCAGGGTCAAAGAATAATAGTAAAAGCTTGATTGATTGATTCAAAACATGTCAATTCATAATAAATAAATTTTCTGGTGGCCCCAGTCCAACAAATACCAGTGCCCACAGCATACAGAAGTAAAATGACACTTTTAAAATGGCATGGCTCAGAGAAATGACACTTGCAAAGGGACATGGTTACCATTTACATGATTACACAAATACATTAGAGGACATTATAGACCGCTAGCCTGAGATCTAATTTTCCATAAAATGGATAACCTCAACTTTAATTTGAAGCAAAGGAGGTCCTTCACAGTGAGGACAGGGAGGTTGGGGAGTGCACTGCCATATCATGTTGTTTCAGTGTGTGTGTATAGGTTTGAGCACTAGGATTTATTTGAGGTTGAACTTGATGAACTTTGGCCTTTTTACAACCCAACTTAACTATACTATGTAACACAAAAAGATGAGCTTAACTAAATCCAGAAACATATCAGATTCCCATTGGGTTACTGAAACTTTTCTAGACATGATTTCATTAGAAAAATGATTGAGCTTGATGGAACTTTGTATACAGTGTAACCACATAAACCACATGCAGCGACACACCACAATGCTGTACTTTACAGCTGCCATTGTCCATTGATACAGGGTTACCTTTGTACATTATAAAACCTGTTATATTTTGCACCAGCTACATAGGATGCAATTGTTCCTTTTTTTTTGCTTTGCCCACAATCATAAACAAGCCTACAATTGTAAACTGTAATTTGCATGTGTCACTTTGTTTTTCACTATTTGAGATTTGAAGTTAGTGGAGAATTATACCAAGGACTCTGGATGGCTTATATCACTATACAGGAAATACAAGAGAGTTTTCTTTATCATTTCACCTTCTATGTTTTCACAGCATCAACATTTGATGCACTGGTTTTTCTAACTTGATATTTTAATGGGTCCCCCTTAGCTCATGAAATGGGTACAGCTATAGGAAAATATTGGTATATCAGTCATAGTGTCATAAATGCATATTGATCCCATGGGGCATAATTCTCAAAGAGTGAAGCTAGAGATCACCAGAGTCTATTAAAGTGAAATTCCACAATTCTTTGTTAACTTCTAATGCGTTTTAAAGGCATATTTATCAAAGGCTGAACTTTCACGCAGTGATAAATACTCTTTTAAAAATCCAGTTGAAATGAATGGAGAGTGACAGAATTTGACACTAGTGGGCTGTGGTGATCTCAAATTATGTGACTGTATCTTGGCGATCAATATAGCTTTGCCAAATTCTCAGTCTTCCCTGCCACTGCTCCTAGCCACCCTGCTAGAGGGTGCAGCTCTAAATTTGGTGAACCACTGCCTTGATATGACTTTTTTTGCATTTTATAATGAAACAATACCTAGACAATACATGGTAGGGAGGGACATCAAACTCATGGGCAGGCCAGGATATATCTGGCTTTCAATGGCAGCTTCAAAAGGTCTACTTGTTGGAGGCAACACAAAGAGTTTAGTATAGTCTACTTTACCTTCTGCATTGGAGTTCTGAAGGTCTTGTACTGAAATTCAGGCTGGTGTAGATTTTGTCCAAATGAATCATGAATGTTCCCCCTATAACAATATCTCCTGGGTGACTCAGATACCCAGTAACACTCTCACTGTGCAGGTTGCAACCAAGTCTTGGATTTAAACAGGTACAAGCATTAATAGCTACCATGAGTAAGATGAATGCTTTGGAGACAAAGAGAAAGCTAATTCTACCAAACATTTTGCTGTTATACAAAGTGATCTATTCTGTTGTCACTCTCTTAGGGTACCATTGTTACATATAGACACTGAAATAAACTTCAGTTTCCTAGCTTATACTATATATATATATATATATATATATATATGTTGATAAGTAGGCCTAAGGGAATATCTGCAAACAATCCTATTAATACCAATGGCTCCAGCAAATAAAGTAATTTTCATGTACATCCCTTGACTAGGTAAGATTTTAGATCCCAGCAGGAAACATTTCATTACACCAATTATTTCAGACATGAACAAAAAATACAGAAAGTAATGTTTCTCCCAAGGCTTCATATATACAAAAATGAAAATAAAGCATTAATCTGCTGCCAGTTTTTTGCCTCCTGAAATGAAAGATGCCAGAATTTTCTATTTTCCCATTCATAATTTTGTAGGCAGTAAATTGCTGGTTGGTTGTTATGGATTAGTGCAGTTTCACCATTAGTACACAAGTCCTAGGGAGCTTATTTATGAAACCTCCCATTTTATTTTTAGCATTTTTAAGGGGAAAAATCTGAAATTTTTTGAGATTTCTTATGTTGCAAAGCTGCTAATAAGCCAAAAATACTCCAAGTAAAAGCTGTAGAAGTCATGCAGAAGTCAATGGCAGAAGCTCCTTTTACAATTGACATTTTCATGCTGGTTTTCACTTCAAAATCCTATTTTTTTTTTATTTTGGGTGACAATTCTAAAAAGTTGCACTACTTTGGCGATTTTTCCTGCACGTAAAATTTTTTGGACATTTCGCTGTTGAATTTATGTTAATGAAAAACATACTAGTTTAAATATATACCCACCTCTAATGGTTTAATTAATGTTACTATTGATTTACTTTTTAAATACAATAACACAGCATTCTCGTCATCTCAGAGGTGGTATGATGTTTGTTCTCTTTATGGAGAATTGACACTGTAGTTGGTTTAATAATCAAACATTTGGATCACAAGGCAACAATTATTCAGTTAGGCCAAAAATCATTATTTAATACTTTTTTTTAAAGGGATTCTGTCATGGGAAAACTTTTTCTTTTACAAAAAGCATCAGATAAAAGCCTTCTCCATCAGAGTCCTGGACTGAAATACAGTTTTCAAAAGAGCAACCACATTTTTTTAATAGTGATGGGCGAATATATCCAGTTTCGCTGAAAAATTTGCGAATGTCAAGCCAAATTCGCGAATTGGCGAAAAAATTTGCTAAATGAGTCGCGGCACGTTTTTGACACGCGTCGCGTCGTTTTCAACGTGCGTCGCATAATTTTCGACGCTCGTCATGTCATTTGCGATGCGTTGCGTCATTTGCAATAGGTCAATTTCGGCGCTCGACACAGTTTTTTTACGCCAGCTAATTTTCGGCAGGCGAATTTTCGCTGGCATTTCGCGAATCGAATAAATTCGCCCATCGCTATTTTTTAATAATAAATTTTTAAATCTGGCACTGGAATAGAAATGTTGTTAGTTTCCCAGGTGCCCTCAGTAGCTTCGACAAAGCTTTTGCGTATTTCTAGAGAAATTTTCAAAATGGCGAAAAATTTTCAAAATGCCACTGCATCTCATTTTGGATGTGGCGCACATTGCCGGCATAGAAAGAACGAGACATTGGTGAATTTTCGGCAGGCAAAATTTGGCATTTAGCGAATTTATTTGCCTGCAGCAAATCGTTGGAATTTGCCCCAGGCAAAAACATTTGTCCAATACTTGCCCTCATATGACTTGTGCTCTTTACTACTGCATTGCTAGTTGGAGTGATATCACCCCTCCCTCCTTCCCCAGCAGCCCATCAGCAGAACAATGGACAGGAGATAAGCACTCAATAGAACAAATCCAAGTCTGGCTTACCCAAATTGGGACTTCTTCAGTTACATTGAGTAGGATAAACAATAGATTTCCCACTAGCGGCCTATAATGCCCTCTACTGTACTTATAAAGAGTAATCATGTCCCCTCACAAGCATCTTTTCTCCAAAAAAACAACCCCAACCTTGACAATCTACCCTCATAGTTAAAATTTTCCTTCCCCTTAACCAGTTTAGTTGCATATCTCTGCACTCTATTCAAATCATTTATATCCTTTTTAAAGACCGAAGCCCAAAACTGCACTGCATAATCTAAGGGGCAGATTTACTATTATTCCCACAAAAAAATTCGATTTTGCTCGATATTCGATTAGCATTCGATTTTCGAATGCTAATCGAATAGTTGTAGGCTACCCTGTTATTCGATCTTCGATCATTAGTGATGGGCGAATCTCCCGCGATTCGCTTCACCTAAAGATTCGCGAATTTGTAGAGGAATTCGCAAATCGGCGAAAAATTCGCGAAACGAGTCGCAGGACACTTTTGCTGCGCGTCGCGTCAACTTTGACGCGCGTCGCGTCGTTTACGATGCATCGCATCATTTTCGGCGAGTCGCGTCGTTTCCGACGTGCGTCACATCATTTTCGGCGCTCGTTGCGGCGTTTTCGACGCGTCGCGTCAAAAACGACGCAAGACTCGTTTTTTTTCGTGAAATTTCGCTTGGCAAAATTTCACTGGTGATTCGCGAATTTATTCGCCAGCGGCGAATCGCGGGAATTCGCCGCGAATTCGGCCCTGGCGAATAAATTCACCCATCACTAATAATGATCATTCGATCATTCGAATGAATTATCTGATCATTCGAATAATTTGTACGATTTAAAAGATCGAATACTTCGATCCTACGAATCCTATTCGATCAGGAGGGCTCCCATAGGCTTCTATTACAATTCGGTAGGTCCAATCTGGCGAAGTAGGCAATCGAATAAATAACATTTTTTAAATCCTTCGCTGATCGAATGATCGAATATTCGATGATTGAATAAGCCTAATTTGCATATTCGACCAATCGAATTCATCCTACGATCGGAATTCGATCGAATTTGATCGAACTTTGATCTATTCATGTGAATTTAGTAAATCGGCCCCTAAGTGTGCTCTTACTAGGGACCTATAATGAGGCAAAAATCATTCCTTGAATTAATGCTCTCTTTTATGCAGGACAGGACTTCATTTGTTTTAGTAGCCACAAAATGATACTGCCTGGAATTATTGGACAACTGGTTATTTACCAAAACCCCAGGTCCTTCTCAATTAAAGAAACCCCAACACATTGAATCAGATATTGGATATTACTACAACAGCTAAATACTAAAAAAACACTCCACAAACCCAAAATACTTTCCAATTAGTTGTGTTTGGTAGCCAAGGATAAGGAGAGTATAACAGTGCTTTATTAGCAGGTTCATGCAGCCATTACATAACAGCAGTAACTCTTACTTTCACTTTCAAACTGTACAGAAAGTCCTGTGTATGCACAGTGACACCCGCAGGCCATTTTTATAAACACCACACAATTGTTTTTAAAAGAACTTTAAGGGCATGCTCCACAACCCTAATATGTCATATCTTGCTTGATTTTGTGTGATTTTTAATATAGTTTAAGGTTTTTAGGAGCATTCCTGCCATGTAGGGATTAGCCATTAAGACAGTGACAATCAAATGATATGTGTATAGTATGAAGCATTGGTTTTCACTGTTCTAAATTATTGGAACAACTTTTTTTTCAAAGGAATGTAGTGTTTATATTTTGGTGATAGGAGAGATAGTGTTAGTGAATATAGTTTCACAACCTGCCAATGTCACCCCTCCCAGTCAGCCAGTGCAACATACCAAAAAAGGCATTATTAAAAGGAGACTTAGGGGCAGATTTACAAAATTCACATGAAGGATTTGATCGAATTTTCCAAAGACATAACAATCAATCAGGGATTAGCTTTTTTTCAGTCAGCTGCAGTTTCATACAGTAAATGAGCCCCATAGTGTTTAAAAAAAGGTCCAATAAGACTAGTGCAGCTCCCATTGACTTCTTTGCTTTTACTTGAAGACGTTTTATATTACTTTTTTTTGTGTTTTTTTCCTTATTAAATCTACAATTAAATTAAATAAATAAATAAAAAAATTTAGATGGAAAATATGATTCATGTGTAGGGATGTGAAAATTAGACACCCTCACATATTTCTAACAGGCACATTCCTAGTAATATAGACGCCTAATGGGTCCTAATGGGGACCTTGGTGATTATGTAACCCCTGTAGTTCTCACAGTGTACACTAGATGGTACTGTTTCAAAGTATAAAGGTCTTGGGAACCATGCGGTCAGTGTTCATTGCTTTAGCGCAACCTTGCAGGCTGGACGGGAATGGTCATGATCCCTAGGTGCAAAGTAAAGTAAAGTACAGCTATACTCTGTCATAGATCACTCTAACTTGCAAAATCCCATAGAAATGAATTGAGGGCTGTGGAATTTCCCTCTAGTGGCGGAACTTCACTCTTTGATGAATCTACCCCTAGGAGTGATAGAAAGGTAGCTAGTTGAGCAGCTCATGCTCCGACAGGAGAAATAGAGGGATTAAGATCCTGGGTACTAATAACCCAGAAGTAGGGACTAAGGGGCAAATTTATTATTATTCCCCAAAAATAATTCGTTTCTATTCGATATTCGATTAGCATTCGATTTTTGAATGTTAATCGAATAGTTCTAGGCTACCTTTTATTCGATATTCAATCATTCGACGATCTAATACAAATGTATTCGATCAGTCGAATAAATCATTCGACTGAATGAATAAATCATTCGATCATTCGAATGATTCATACAATTTGAACGATCGAACACTTCGATCATAGGAATCCTATTCAATCAGGACTTAGCCTCAGAAGCCTATGGGTGTGCTCCCATAGGCTTCTATTGCAATTCCGTAGGTCCAATCTACCGAAGTAGGCAATCGAATAAACTTTAAAAATAAAATCCTTTGCTGGTTGAATGATCGAACATTCGTTCATTCGACTCTATTCGAATGTATTCGATCATTCGACCATTCCCTATTTGGTGATCGAATATGCCAGAATTTGCATATTCGACCAAACGAATAAATCCTACGTTCGAAATTCGATCGAATTTGTTCGAACTTCGATCTATTCACGTGAATTTTGTAAATCGGCCCCTAAGTGTACAGACCTAGGGATAGGGTTTCCCCTCAGGTTCCACTTAGGGCAAAGGCTGAAACCTGGTGCGTACCTTTCCACATTCAAAGCTCAACTACTGCTGACATGACCCCTTGCCTGAAGGGATCCAGCCCATGGGTGGTGCTGTGAGTATATGCTCCTTTATGCTGTGTGCTCTGTACTTATGCCGTGTAACTGTATAAGATGCTCTTTACTCCACTGTGGTGATTGTTCTATTGCTGTGATGTTCAATAAATGCTGTTTTGGTTAAGCATAAAGAATCACTGGCGCCAAACTTATTGTGCTTAGAGGACCTGGTTACAGTTCAACTATATCCTTCCTCCTCCCCACTGCAAGGGCTCATCCCTGAGAAAGAGAGTTTCATTTGTGGTGTAATACTATAACTGATCCCTGTCACAACAGTTTACTATAGCGCTACACATGAAAAAAGGAAATATGAATGTTAGTAAATAGACCCCAGAGTGTATTTCAATTTATACATCTAAAATATTAGAATTCATTAAATGTTTATGTAAAAATATGAATTCATTTTTTAAAGTAACCTTAATGGTCAAAATAGGTAGTGTGGTGCAGACATGTATACACAGAATATTTGTTAATTGATTTTTTTTATGTATTTCTGTTAGTTTGGTTTTTGTTAATTCGACTTTTTGGTGGTTTTCAAATAATTAGTTTTTCTGGTTTGCGATAATTTTTGGCAACTAGAAACAAGATCAAAAGAACACAAAAAACCCCCCAAAAAATAAAGGCCACTTAAAAATGTATTACAATAACTCCACTTCATACTGAAAATCCCTTTAAACAGAACCTGTTTATTAAAGAAAATAAGACTTATGGGCATGGGCACAGTAAATTTCTACTATTATTTATTATTGCCTTTGAATGTAATGTGATCTTTGGAGTTCAGGTTGGGTTTAACCAATATAATGAAGCATTTTGGAACAAAAATACAGACCACCAAAGCCCAACTGGAAGACAGAATGGCAAAGACCTCCATTGCCACAGTATACATGCCTTGTGCACTGAGATAGGCTGGGATAAAGGACACCCAGACACTTAGGAAAGCCAACATACTGAATGTGATAAATTTGGCTTCATTGAAACTGTCAGGGAGTCTTCTAGCCAGGAAAGCCACAATGAAACTGATGGTGGCCAAGACCCCAAGATATCCCAGCATGCACCAGAAAGCTGTGAGTGACCCTTCATTGCAGTTAACAATGATTACCCCAGGCTTTGTGTTAGTATCATTTTCAGGAAAGGGAGGGAATGAGATCATCCAAATGAAACATATGCACAGTTGAATAAAGACACAAATCATAATGAAGCTGTATGGTACCTTTACCCCTGTCCACTTTCTTAATCTGCTGCCTGGCTTAGTTGCATTAAAGGCAATGATAACTGTGATCGTTTTGCCCAGAACACAAGAGATGCAGAGACTGAAAACCATCCCAAATGCCACCTGGCGCAGAAGGCACTTTCCAGGTTGTGGGTAACCAATGAGCCCCAAAGAGCAAAGGAAACCAAGGAATAGGGAAAGCAGCAGAAGGCAACTAAGGGAATAGTTGTTAGCTCTCACAACGGGAGTGTGTTTATAACTGATAAAAACTCCTAATATAATAAGTGGAATCAAAGATGAGAAGATGGCTGTGACTACTAAACTGTAACCCAATGGTTCTTCATAGGAAAGGAACTCTGTATTTCTTGGTAAGCATCTGTCCTGTTGTAGATTGGGCCAAGTGTCCCAAGAACATGGGTGACATTCCACAGCATCTGGAAAGCAACATGTGTTTTCAGCTTATATACAGTATACTATATTATAAGTTAGTGTATTCTCAAAGAGTATAACATTTTTATGCATTTATACATTTTTAAAGTACCTATTTGGCTCGAAATCTGACCGTTTGGGCAGGGTGCACATTCATAGCAGCAAAGGGGTTTTTCAGGTACTATCACCTTCCTAAATCCCAAAGGGCAGCTTGGGCTGCAGTTGGACAGAGGAACCTAGGAAAATTATAACACAATTATACCTAATATTACTAAATGCATTTGAAATGTGATGTCATGGCTCAAAAGGCAAAATCAAAATGTAATTTTTTTTCCTTTAACTGTTGTAATGATTTTTTTTATATAAAAAATAGAATAATCATTCGTTATAAAGGGCATTATGTTCAATTTTTATGTTGAGTGCTAGTTAAATCAATGGTAATTTTTAATACTGTTTAAAAATGTTTGTTGACTTTCTTGGTCCTTCTGTGAAACTGTGGTCTACACATTCTCCAAAAAATAGTTATCCTCTTTTCCTTGTTGACAAACATGTTCAGAAATATTTTGAATCTTGCAGTCCTGAAGATACTCTTCACAAACTTTCTACCTTGCCTTTCATGGCAGATTTACAGAAGAACCTTTGGTGGTTCATCGCTGAGGTTCAGAATATGCATCTATTCCTAGCCCCTACATCTCCCTGTCCTTATTAGTGTACATATACTTGTACCTACAGTATATGTGTAGGTATGATAAAGAGACCCAAGTGTCTTTTGGTACCTGAGCATTAGTATTGCTCCATGTAATCCTGGAACTGTCTACATTCAAGGTCTTCCCATTAGGCGCATTCAAGTCATAACTCCCAACTACAACCTGCTCCAATGTGATACTGTTTCTCCGACGCCAATTCACAATGTCATAAATGGCTGGAGGGTTCCCTTTTTCATCAAAGTACATGTAGCTCCCATCTTTATTCTTGAAATTTACATGTTTTATATAGTGGAAAATCTAGTTTAAAAAAGTATAGAAAAAACATTTGTTAGTCTAAAGAATGTTATGGTTCCACTCCTATCATGTTCTCTAATTATCTTATAGCTGAATCAAGCTTACAGGAAAACAGGACAATTCAATGGTATTAGGATCCTTATATAAAGGTTAAATAAAGTAATTGATGCTAATGCTAATTGACCATGGAAAATTGTGTGAACATTCTATGCCAATAAAACGTGCACCTTGGGTACTTTGGGTACACCTTGGGATTCTTTGCCGACTCTTAGGGGCAAATTTACTAAAATTCACCCAAAAATCCTATGAATCTATTTGAAATTCAATATGCATTCGACTATCGAATGCTTATTGAATAGATTTAGGCTATCTTTTTGCTCGATATTCGATTTCTCTATGAAATCATACGATCGAATACCGATCGTTCGATTTCACGAAAAAATTGTACTTTTTCCTTCGAGCCTCCGAAAAATTTGTACGATTCGAACGTTTGAGGCGTTCGATCGTACGAATGGTATTCGAGCAGGACTTAGCAAAAAGAAGCCTATGGGGGGGGGGTTCCCATAGGCTTCTACTGGTATTCGGTAGGTTCAATCTGGCAAAGTAGGCATTCAAAGGATTTTAAAAATTTAAATTCATCGATCATCAATTATCAAATATCCAATCATTCGATCTATTTGATAATTCTGTATTCGATGATCGAAGAGGCAAAATTTGCATATTCAGATATCCGAATAAATTGTACAATCGGTATTCAATCACATTCGATCAAACTTCGAATCCTTCACGTGAATTTTGTAAATTTGCCCCTTAAACTGAATAGTAACAGAATTAGAGAGTTTCTCTTACTTGCCAAGGGTGAAAGGAAGAAATGTTGGCACATGCACTGTGATCAAATGGCCCATTTCCAGATGCACAGTAATGCAAATTATGTAGGGCCCATGCAATGACATAAACAGCTGTATACACATTGAAAGATAATCTGCCATTCTCTTCAGATAATAAGCTTTCTAAAGTTTCGTTGCCTGTACATGCTTTAACATTTCCCATGGAGTTCTCTTTATTAAACCACTTACAAGAGAACATTTCCTCCCAGTATTCCTGTATGTGTGAATCTTGAGGGTTATTTGATGGGTGGAGGCTATTGAGGAAGTTGGTAAAGTTTGTTATCTGCCCAGCATGTATGGCAAAGCCAACAGAACCCAATAACACAGATTGGAATTTATTTGCAGAAAGTAAAGCTGAAGTTGACCAAGATTCACTAGCTACCCAGATCTTTCCAGTCACATTTTGCTTCAACATCTCTTCCACCACAATCACAAAGTCAGAATCAGAGGCTATCACAATCACGACATTTGCGGTTGATTGAATAATGACTTGGGCAATGCGAGGTGCATTCCTGTTGGGTTGAGTGGTCAAGATATTTTCAGTGAAGGCCACACAGGCACCATGATTTATTACCTCCTGCCGCACCATTTGAAGTCCATACTGGCCGTAATCATTATCACTGGCCAGGAGACCAACCCAAGACCAACCAAAATGAGAAACCAGCTGGGCCAGACCTCTCATCTGAAATTCATCACTAGGTATGGTACGGAAAAAGGAAGGAAACAGGTCCCTTTCACTGAGAACAGGGCTGGTTGCAAAATAACTGATCTGGAAAAAAACAATGTTTTTAATAATGTGAAGAATGATTGTAAACTTGAAAGTATAATGGAAAAAATTATTTTCAGTATTAAGTATCTCTGTATGCATTATATAGCATTAAATAAGGTGATTGTGCCACTAAACCTGCACCAATGTGGTCAAAAGAAACCTAAGGGACACATTTATATTTCCTTCTGGCCAGCCTTTCTTCAGTTATGTTTACCTGTGGGTAACGATTCAGTCCTAAAATTTGGGCCATAATAATGGATCGTGTGGACCCAGAGTCTCCAATGATACCAGCAAGAGGTGCCCCTTTATGGCAGTGATAATTTGGGATAATTTCCTCTCCTCCTGAAAGCATTGCAAAAGTTCCTTGTGCTGCTCGTCTCAGAGTCCTGCATGTGTCAAAAACCTGAAACCCCAGTGTAAAGTTGGGGAGAAGTTCCGGATCTGCATTAATCTGATCCACTGCAAAGGTTAGTGCTTGGAGGCTTTGGTAAGGCTCAATCCCAAACCTAGTGTAAATACAAATAAAGGAATCTTACAAAATGACCATTAGATGTTGTAGTAATTGTGACAAATATCAGTGTCTTTACAAATACAGTGCAAGGAACTCAAATAAATAATTTTTTGATACAGGTCTTTTCTCTCCAATACAGCATTTAGCAGATTTTTATGTATGCAAGGTCTGTGTTCAGCTGGACTGTGTGTGTTCCATATGTTGTATTGAACAGCTCTGTGCATCATAACACAGCACATTCACATGTTGTGGCATATGCAATGTGACTTTGCATTTGATTTATTCTGCAGAAGCTGCTTGGTCACTTTTTAAGTGCCTATGACTAAGGGTGGAAAAGCCCGAGACACATTAGACCCTGGCCTTGATCATTTTACACAGATCAAATAAAGATAAATCACTTTTTTATTGGAAAACCATGCTGACAAACTAAAAACGCTCAGGATTGGGCAGCCTGTCTTCCAAGGAGGAAGTGGCAGTAAAGTACGACCAGATAAAGTGTCTTTAAAGATCTTTTTTGATCTAGATAACTTTTAAGCCCTCTCTGTATTTAGCCTATTGCCCGGACATCAAGTTTGCTCCTTTGTGTTTCCTCTTTTGAATCCACGAGTTACTACAGTTACTGACTTCTGATCTGTTTTTGGACTATGCTTTGTGGATTGCTCCTTTTGTACCCTGCCTGAGTCCAGCTTGATTACCTGTATTTGATCTCTGCCTATTCCCATTACCTGGTACCTGTTCTGACCTTCGGCATGCCTGTGTCAAGGATTGGGTAGGGGGCACTGCAGAGACAGCAGGAGGAAGGTGAGTCCTTTAGGCAGGGACTGGCTGTGTCCACGGGATTCAAAGGGAAAAATGCAGGAACAGAATGGAGAGAGGGGGATCAGGACTATACTTGTCACGCTCAGTGGCCCTAATCCCACACAGGAACAACCAGAAGGGCCACTGGGTTAATATTTAAAGGGTAATTAGAGGGAGTAGACTGGATAGGATGCTCACAGAAAGTTTATTGGCAAACAGAAGATACAGCAACTTACTGGCTCAGGAGGTCAAGGTAAAACAAAGTCAAAATACAGAAGCAGGAACAAGGAATGAGGAATCCAAGAACAAGGTCCAAGAACAGGGTCAGACTAAGACTAGGCACATAGAACCGGGTGACCAGCAGATTGACGAACTATGAACTGGCAGTGGGGGGAGGTCTGCTCAAGCTTTAAATAAGGGCCCTCTGCTGGGGGTTAACTAGGGAATAGGCTGCACCTGCCAGTTAGTGCAGAGCAGCTGAATTAATCAGCAGCACAAGGGAGAACCATAGGGACCTCAATACAAGGTGAGCTCATGCCTTTAGCCTGCCAGAATAGGGGAGAGGTCCCAGGTTCAAACCCAGCAGAGGGATAATTCCTTACAAGACTAAAGAGGATGGAGAGGTTGAAGATCAGGACTAGACTCAACAGAATGGAGAGGGCAAAGATCAGAACTAGACTAAACAGGACAGAGAGGGCGATGACTCAGGACAGGTACAGACTGGATGGAGCAGGAGTGGAACAGGAACAGACTAAATGGGACAGGATGGGGCGGGCGTAGATTGGATAAGAAGACAGGAGCAGACTGGAAGTATAGGACAAGATAGCAAGAGGAGACTGTAACAGATAGCAGGAGAGCTCAAGAGGACTAGAGAACACGAGAGGGGTGCAAGGCAGAACAGGAATCAGGAACAGGTAAGGCAGGGTCAGTACAAGGTCGAGACAGGGAAAGGTTAGGAATGGGGAGCAAAATACAGAATAGCAAGGAAAGCTAGGTCAAGACAAGGTTGAGAGCAGGACTGGAGAAGAACTGGAAGGGGAAGGGAAAGTAAAGGCAGAATAGGACAAGACAGGGAAGAGTTCAGACAAGGCAAGGCAGGAACAAGGGAAACCAGGCTAGAGTGAGAACAACTTAGTCAGGGGTGCTGCAGTACTAAGAAGCCAAATAATGCTCCAGCAAGGAGTGCTTGAAGGGTTGGCCTTAAATAGGGCAGAGTAAGCCCTGCTGGGAAGCTGGCATGGGCACAGGAAGCAGCTGCTGGGAAGCCGGCACAGGTGGCAGCTTTTGGGATGCCAGTCACCAAGGAAGCCTATCTGGAGCTGTGAGCAGTTGATGGTGCCAGGGAGGCACCTCTGGAACTGTGAGCAGCGTATGCTGTGAGCAGCAAAGGCTGTTGGGGAACTGGCTCTGGAGCAGTAAGCAGCGGATGCTGGGGGTAAGTCTCCTCTGGAGCTGTGGGCAGTGAAGACTACTGGAGCTGTGGGCAGCGGAGGCTGCTGGGGAACCCCCTCTGGAGATGTGGGCAGCGGAGGCTGCTGCAATGAAGGCCCCTCTGAAGCTGTGAGCAGTGGATGTTGCTGGGGAACCCCCTCTGGAGCTGTGGGCAGCTGAGGCTGCTGGGGAACCTCCTATGGAGCTGTTGGTGGCTGAGGATTCCCCTCTGGAGCTGGACACAGCTGAGGTGTAACAGGCCCGGGAACTGAGGCAGACTGCTGGGGGGGGGTAACCGGCTCTGGAACTGAGGCAGACTGCTGGGGGGGTAACCAGCTCTGTAACTGAGGCAGACTGATGGGGGTAAATGGTTCTGGAACTGAGGCAGACTGCTGGTTGAGTAACTGGCTCTCGAAATGAGGCAGAGTGATGGGGGGTAACCAGCTCTGGAACTGGATTAAATTCATCTAGAAATGCCAGCAGAAACTGAGCAGTATTGAACATTAGAGGGATCTTCTAGGAAGGTGAAGGAAGAAAAGGATTTCAGAAACTTGTTCGACTTGTGGAGCACTCAAAGTATTCTTTCTCAGAAAGGAGCAGGACTTCCTCTAGGAAGATTAGAATTTTGTCTGGAGAACCATTACAGTACCTGTGAGTCAACAAAGAGGTCTCAGACTTTTTGGGAATCAGGCCGGAAGGCACAGCCCTACAGGCTGCTCTCCTGGCCTAATAAATAAGGTGTTGAGACAGAAATGTAATGGTCTCTGGCTTGAATCCCAGCAGAGCCTGACAGTCTGACCATGATTGAGTGTTTCCACAAACTTGTGGAGACTAATCCTACTAACTGTTGTATGCCTTTCATCAGGGCTGTCATTAGAAATCACGGGGCCCTGCACAACAACATTTTCAGTGTCCCCTGGGCCTGCCCACCCTGGCATCCGAGCCCACCCCTGATCCTGCCCACTCCGCATAAAAGTTAAAAGACCACACAGACATCAGTGCTAAAAAAGTAACCCCCCCACATAAAAAATTTTTAATTGGTAGCAGGGGGCAATAAAGTATTAAAATTAAACATTTGTGGCCAGGGGATTAAAAAAAAAAAAAAAAACCCACATTGGTGTCAGTAGAATTAAACTCATGGGGATAAATTTATCAAAGAGTGAAGTTCCGCCACTAGAGGGAAATTCCGACACTCTCCATTTATTTCTATGGGATTTTGAAAGGCCTATTTATCAATGGGTGAAGTGAAAGTTCACCCTTTGATAAAAACGCCTTTAAAAATACATTAGAAATTAAGGGAAAGCGGTGGAATTTCCCTCTAGTGGCGGAACTTCACTCTTAACTTCCCTCTTTGATAAATATACCCCATGGCTTCAGGACTTCCATTATAGCTGTTTTCGTGACATCGAGTATGTTCGCTGCTTCAGGATTTCAGTATTGGCTCCTTTGTGACTTTGGGTCTTTCCGTTGCTTCAGGACCTTGACTGTCTTCGGCACTTCCGCATTCAGCGTAGAAAGCAGCAGGATGGCTTCGGGGGCACTCAAAAGGGGGGCCCGGCTCTTGGAGAAGTGCAGCACTGCTGGGCCCCCCTTCAGGCCTGAGCCCGGGACACTTGTCCCCCCTGTCCCCCCCTGATGGCAGCCCTGCCTTTCATACCTCTTTTCCAGTCCCCCTGTCTGCATTTGATGGTATACTGCATAAGAGCAGTGTTCTTTCAGCATTGGGTTCTGTTGTTAGGTAAGTCCATTAGGCCCAGCAGAGGAAGGCACGTAGACATACTACCATCCCACTCCCTACACATACCCAACATGTTGCCAAAGTACCATTGAATCCTTACCTGAAACATGTATATGTCTTATTTGATAAACAATTTATGTAAAATACAGGCAGTCTCTCAGCCTTCCAGAATCTCAGGGCTGTGGGCCAAAGATGTTGATAGCCTGATGGGTTACTGGGGTGCTAGGCATGTTTCTGTCATACTACATTTTTTTGTCTCATTTGCCCCTTTTTTTTATAAAGGTTGATAGGGCCCAAAACATGCAGCAAGACCGGAAACATTTTCAGTAGCTGTTTATGTGCCATTTGCCATATTTTTGTTTGTAGAAGTGCAAACTTGACTTAGGTTGGGGGGAAGGCATGGAACAGTATAACCGGCAATAAGACTAGTGTTCCTTGCCATGTTTATATCATTTAAAGTCAACCACACACAAGAAAGATTTAGTTAAAAATGCAAATGACACTACCCTGAATGTTTGTCACCCAAACACCTGAAATAAAATGGTTAGTGAATATTCAGTGTCTCTCTCTCTCTCTCTCTCTCTCT
>CM044435.1:142323280-142337578 GCA_024363595.1 Xenopus borealis | reverse complement strand
TATATATATATATATATATATATATACTGTAAATATATATATAGTATAAGCAATTGCTCTTACCTCTTACACTGGACCTCAGGTTTTTTTTTTGTGAAATGGAGGTCATCAAAAATTCCATCCAAATAAATTCTAAATGTTCCCCCTAAAAGAATGTCTCCTGGTCGGCTCTGAAAAATATTAATGCTCTCCCTGGGAAGCGTGCAAGAACAACTCACTTCATAATATGTACTCAAAACCCAGGCTGTAGAGAGAATCAACCAACTGTAGTTGGGGAACATCTGTGTATCATAGAGAATCATCTCCAACATACAATGTGGCTCTCTCAGTGCCCCATCGTTACAACACAGGTACTGTCCCCTTCCTCCACTGACTTGAACATCCTTTTATCTCCTGATGTAATTGCTGGCTTAAGGGAAAGTTTAAATCAAGTTTATAAATAAATCATCCCTCCGCACAGAGAATATTTAAATAATTATAGTATTTAGTTCTACAGCTGCTGTGATTCTCAAGAGGGAGCATTCCCCATTGCTCTGAATTAACCAACTTTCTAATTTATATATTAAAATTTCTATACTTGCTCTTAGGTACAAGCAATCAATTGTTTTATTTTTAAATTGCATCAGTGTGCACCCCATCAAAGGGCTGCGTCCATGGGTGGTATATTATAGCTGTAGTCATGTTGGTTGACATAAAAACCTATTCATTACGTAGTTAAATCGGGTTGAAAAAAGGCAAAGTCCATCAAGTTCAACCCCTACATGAAAATCCAGTATCCATACATTATGTAACATAGACAATATTTAAATAAAAAAGTGCTAATGAGAAAAGGTTATGGGTGGCGTCAACATTAATTGACAAATATCCATCTATTATTGCCCCTCTATCATCCATCTATTATACGATTCAGATGTTTGTCCAAATTTATTTCCTCAATCTAATTTTTTTCAGGTTTTTTAATGATCGATAAGGTTATATAATGGATGGGAGTTTGGTGAAGCTTTCTTTATTAAAAAAAACAGATACATTTGGATTTTAAATCCAAATGCTAAAAATCAGAATCCAAAAATACTAAAAATCTAAAACCCGTCAAGATCGTGTAGAACTCAAAGGCAGATGTCCCTGAAGATGTTTCTTGAGATTGTAATCCACTTTGGTTGTCATCTGATAATCTGATCATTTTCGTTCAGATAGTCAAAGTTAAGTTTTTGGAGCATCAATTCGAAAAAAGAGTCTGATTCAACTTGACACATAATATTATCTCTCTGTTTTTAGCACCACATTTTTTGAGAAAAATTGATAAATAAATTAAACCCATGGTTGGAGTAAGATCAATTTAATAAAAAAAATAGATAAATGCAAGTTTAGTCATGTTTTTAAAAACCTCTAAAATCACTAAAATCTGACCTTTGATAAATAGGCCTCTTAAAATAATCCTGTTTAAGTATAACTTTGCCAGAAATGATCCCCGGATTTATGTAGCATTAATTTTTATGTACAGTCCAAGCTTTCAAGTGCTTTTGAAGCAGAAAATTGGCTGTTCTAGGATATCTTGAAAACTCTAAAATTACACAACTTTACATTTTAATAAATAGACCTATAGGTATAGAGGAAGTCTGCATACCTATAGCCCCGAGGAAACAATAGCATATTGTCTATACGAGTTACATGCTTTTAAAAACTAGAAGCTGCCAATTTTTTTTGTAAGTTTCAAAAGGCCATTCAGGTAAAATGATGAAGATTGCCAAGGTATTTTTCTTTACAACCCTGCATGATTAGTAAATGCAGACAGGGTTTTGTTAAATGCACAAGCAATCTTAAATTGGTCCCTCAATGTCAGCATTGCAGTGTAATGACAGCTTGGGGAGCCTTCTAAGGTACTGGTTTTATAGTAAATATGCTCCTAAAGAGAAATTAGTCACTGAAATAATATAAGACAAATTTTATCAAATGGTAAACTCTACCATTTTGAGTTCACAATTTGAAGTGCCTGGACAGATAATCTTGCTTGAGGTTTCTAGAACCAGGTGCCCAGAGATACTACTTTCGCGCAAGAACTGCAACTCATCTATAAACCCTCAAATTCGACCCTCGAATTTAGAGGTAAAAACCGATGAAATCAAATATCGAATTCAGAGGATTTTACCGCTATTTGTACAAAATCCTCAGATTTCATGAAAATTCTATTCGAACAAGAAAAATTGATCAAAAGCCTATGGGAGTTTCCCATAGGCAAGTATAGCAACTCGGTAGGTTTGATCTGGCGAACTAGGCAATCAAATTTTTTTTTTAAAGGGCAAGTACTTCGACTATCGACTAGTCGAATGATTGAATGATTTGAATATTCGATTTGTATGATTTATTTGAATAGTTTGATTCTATTGAATTTTGCAAATTCGATGGTTGAAGTAGCCCAAAAAAATCCGAATTTTTTTGCATTCGAATCCTTCACACGAATTTAATAAATCTGCCCCTAAGGGGCAAATTTACAAAATTCACGTGAAGAGATCGAAGTTTGATTGAGTATGATCGAACTCCGATCGTATGATATTTTTGGATATTCGAATATGCAGAATTAAAATATATTCTTTCTATATTTATTAGATTTGTTATTTTGGACCTCTGCTTTTAATGGAAAGTCGTATTCTGGAGTTCATATGGGGTCTGAACAATACTATAAAACATTTTGGAGCAAAGATACACATCACCACAGCCCAACTGGAAGATAAAATGGCAAAGACCTCCATTGCCACAGTATACATGCCCCGTGCACTAAGATAGGCTGGAATAAAGGACACCCAGACACTGAGGAAAGCCAACATACTGAATGTGATCAATTTGGCTTCATTGAAACTGTCGGGGAGTCTTCTGGCCAGGAAGGCAACAATGAAACTGATGGTGGCCAAAAGTCCAAGGTATCCCAGCATGCACCAGAAAGCTGTGCATGACCCTTCATTACAATTAATGATGATGATTCCAGGTTGTGTGTCGGTGTCAAATTCAGGGAAAGGGGGGCACAAGATCAGCCAGTTTATACACACACAAGACTGATTAAAGATGCAAAACACAATGACACAGTAGGACAACTTTACCCCTGTCCACTTTTTTAACCTGCTGCCTGGTTTGGTTGCACTGAAGGCAATAACTACAGTGATAGTTTTGGCCAGAACGCAGGAGATGCAGAGACTGAAAACCATCCCAAATGCCACCTGGCGCAGAAGGCACTTTCCAGGTTGGGGGTAACCAATGAAACTCAAGGAAGAAAGAAAACAAAAAAATAATGATATAAGAAGGATGCAGCTAAGGTAATAGTTGTTGGCTTGTATAATTGGTGTTCTTTTGTATTTTATAAAAACACCCAAGATAGCAAGGGGAATCAAAGAGGAGAACATAGATATTGTAGCTAAGCTGTAACCCAAAGGTTCTTCATAGGAAAGGAATTCTGTAGTTCTTGGTAAGCATCTGTCCTGTTGTAGATTGGGCCAACTGTCCCAGGAACATGGCTGACATTCCACAGCATCTATAGAACATCAGATATATCAATGTTTCAAGTGATACTGAACTAAACTGAGCTAAATAATAATGAATACACTACCTGTTTGATTTGAAATCTGTCCTTGGGGACACTGGGCACACTCATAGCAGCAAGGGGGTTTTCCTTGTACAATAACTTTCCTAAATCCTGACAGACAACTTGGGTTGCATTTAGACACAGGAACCTATGTTAAATTGCAACATCATTATATTAGTGTATTATAGACAAGTGTAAATGTATCACTTTATCATGTATCAATAATATAAATAAGCAATACTACAAATATTTTTTTCTGTATAACATTATGTGACAGATTTAAAGGGCAAGGAAAGGCAAAGAAATAAAATCCCATTTTTACTTTCTTTAATGAAAAAGAAATCTATCTCCAATATACTTTAATTTAAAAATGTGTACCATTCTTATAAGAAACCTGACTGTATGCAGTGAAATTCTCCCTTCATTTAGTGCTGAGGATAGGAATTGTCAGACGGTTCCTAACTTCTGGCAGGGAAACAATCATACTTATGAACAGCAGGGGGCGCTCCCACCGTACTTACCGGCCATGCAGAACTCAAACAGCTTTGTTTGTTGATCATTTAGGACAATCCCTAAGCAGCACAGACCATACTGAACATGTGCAGTGCCAGTGTCAGACAAAGATGTATAACAAAGTTACAAGATGACAGCCCCCTGTGGCCAACTTTGAAAGTATAAATAATTTGTTTGATTAGGCTTGTGGTGCAATCAGTTCATGTTTATGTTTAGTATACAAAATACAGCATTTCTAGCCTTATTCTATTTTAGACTTTCCTTGCCCTTTATGTGTGAAATTTGAGTTCACCACAGTAAAATGCTCTATTTACATATTATATGAACATTATATAAATAATACATGCATTATATTTCTATGGGTTTTAGAGGTTTTTGAAACCATGACTAAACACATTTTTTCTAAAAGCATTAATACCATGAAATTTATTATAAGATCCCAATTACCAATGGAAAATGATGCTGAATAATTTGGGGTTTTCAGACCCAAATTTCAAAGTAGAAAAAAGAAAAACTTCTAAAAGTCTGAATTGATTAAAAATGGTCCGATAGGATCACTACAGCTCCAACTGATTTTTAGAGGAACTTAACTTTTGCCTGACAAAGCTTTTTATTAGAGGTTTTCATTGTTTTTACACTTAGGGGGTTATTTAATAAACCTTGTTTTTTTCTGGTCAAGGTTTTTTGGGTAAACACCTTGTAAACACAATTTTTAGAGGAAAAAAACTTTTTTAAGATTCATTATAGCCTGAAGCTGCAAAGAGTCAGAGTGTGAAAATCTACCATCTCAAACCTGTACAGATCATTTAAAAGTCAATGACAAAATGACACAATTTGAAGATATTGTGATATTTTTCAAGTTATTTTATTGATAAATAAATAAATTGTTAAAATCATGGGTGGGAGTTAGATCGAGTTTGGTTTAATAAAAATATGAAATACATTTGAGTTTTAGTAAATAACCCCCTTAATAAATTTAGAGGTTTCAAAGTTTTTTTTTTAAAAAATAGAAAAACCACAAAAGTTTTTAAATTGTGAAATTGTGGAATAAATAGAAATTCAGTTGTTACAAAATATCGAATTTGTAAAGTTTTTTTTTAAAAATAGAAAAACCACAAATTTGTGGAAAAAAATATCAATTCGATTGTTAGTAAATCTACTCCTTAGAGTTCATTATTTGATCAATATGCCTAAAAAAACACAAATTGTTCCCTGGTGGTTTCAGAACTCTCACAATTACCACCTGTTTTCTAGGAGTTGCATGACACAGTGGTAATCCTATCACAGTAACTACACAGAATCGACAACACTGTGAATTTCAGATGTCACCTCTCCAAAGAGTTACAATGTGCCATTGTGATTGGATTGTTGGAAGAGTCTATATGTCGAGAACTCCCCTACACCAGTAAGTTGAACTGAAGAAGCTAGTCGGATGAGCAGTGAAACATCTTCATTAAAACTTCTCAACAAGTCTCCCAGTTGCTTTGAGTTACTTGTGCTAAATATACCATGACCTGGATGAATGAGAATATTCATAGTATTGACAAATTGTTCGAGATTAATCATGCTCCAAACAAGCAAAAAAATCCGAATCAGAAAATTCTCCCGCTAAAACCTGTCAAATTCATGTAAAAATAAATTGCAGAAGTCACTTTAACCATTTGAAGATGTTTTTTGCCTTGTTAGGTGTTTTGGGACTTTTCACTCAAAAACTCTATAAATTTGAGTTTTTTAAGTCTAGAAACTTGAAACATTGAAGGTATTCATAAAAACCTTAAAATCTTTGAGTTTTTTTAAATTGATTTTGTTTTAGTTTTATTATTAGTAAATTAGCAAAATGTGTGGATGGGGATTAGTTGTGTTTTCACACTTTGATAAATCTGCCACTAAAGCAAGACTTGCAATAAGGTATAAAATACATAAATTATATTGTATTGTGCTATGTTGCTGGAAAGAAAGATAAAATAGGTTAAATTAATTGTTGCTGAATCTTAAAGATAATAACTAGATTATGTAATGTAACTTTGTGGAATTTCCCTGTGAATGCTCAAGTTATCTTTTTTATTAATAAAAAAATATGAGGCTAAGGTAAAGGGGGTGATGTGGGATTGTGCAAAATATATCACATGCCAATAGCATTATGATTTTGTTGGGTAATATAATAAAAAGTCTTAATCTTGTCTAGTAATCCTTAGCAACTGACCAACAGGTAGAATTTAAGGGCCAGTTGTTTGAAAACAAACATCTGATTGATCACTATGAATTACTATATGTGGGCATATGTAAAGGTTCAATTTATCAATGCTTGAATAAAACCTGCTTGGGTGGGTGATAAAGGTAGAAAGATAGAAAGTTTAGGGACTTGTGCACGGTTTGAGTAACTGACTGCTAGAGCCTGGATGTTCAAGTATTAATAAATCAACCCCGAAGACTATGTTTGTGAAGATATTCATTCATCCAGGTTATGGTAAATTTGTAGAACTAAGCCAAATCAGCTGGACTTACTGTGTATTTCTTGAAGACGTTTCACCAGACATCTGACTGGCTTTCTCAGTTGAGAAAAACACAGCAAGTCCAACTGATTTGACTCATTTCTACAGATAAACCCCTAATACTCTTTAGTTTAATAACCCGTAGAATGTCTTACAAAGCAGTAGAAATTGCTTCTGTCCATGGTGTAGAAATTCCCCAGTTTTGACTGTCCATGTTTTGAAAGGGCTTCATCAACCAATGTCTTCACTTTTGTTCCTTTCCCTAGTACTTTGCTCTGTAGAAGTAGGTCTTTGAACAACAGAATGGAGCACAAAGATCGATTAAAAATACAGCCCAATGTATGTTCAGGAGTGCTGCATTCACATGATGTGGACTAGGGTAGGTATGTAGGCATCCCCATCTTTCTGAAGCAATATCTGTACTACCTATTTTTTTGCATTCCTTAATTAGCCCTTGTATCTGGAGCCATTGTAAATGATTGTTTATCCTATATCAGCTATTAATCCTGTGGAATTAATTTGGTTATTCACTTGAGGTTACTTAGACCTTTAATGTTCCAGTTTTGTTTCCACATTTTTTAGAAGATATATAGAAGACATTGGGTATGATTAACTTAATAAAACTGGGATCATGTCTATTAAAAAGTTTGTTATTCACCTATGTAAACTGTTTGTTTAAACACAATAAAGTTTAGTGAATGACATATTGCTGTACCTGAGTATTATTATTGAACCAAATAATTTTAGCACTGACTATATTCAATATGTTTCCATCAGGTGCATTCAGGTTATAACTTCCAACTGTAACTGGCTCCAGTGTTCCTTTGGTATTCACTTGCCAATTCACAATGTCATAAATGGCTGGAGGGTTTCCTTTTGCATCAAAGAATACGTGGCTTCCATCTTTGGCTTTAAAATTCACATTTTTAATATAGTGAAGGAGCTGTAAATTTAAAAAAAAAATGTGTATTTTGTTTTCGACAAAATTGCACTAGTTGCTAAAAACCTAATTAAGCAACTATAAATCGTGTATCACTAGATATAGAAAAGTATATCTAAAACAGAACTGACAAACTTCTAATGCTAAACACAAGTGAATAATAGATTTAAAACCCCACTTTTCTTATTTTTATTTGTTAAGGGGATAAAGATTCAGATTAAAATTTTTTTAATAGAAAAATTTAATAGCATATTCCCCCCCCAATTTTTTTTCTCTAAAACTGTAAACATTTTAGATTTATTAAGGGGGATATTTGTTAAGGTTCAAGTTGTGCTTTACATGAACATTTGAGTTTTTAGTTGATTCTTTTGGTCAAAACAAATTTTTGGGTTAAAAAAACAATTTTTTTTTAAGTTTTTGAAATTTTTTTTTCAAGATTTATTAAAAAAATTATGGAAATAGCTGAAATCTGAAAATATGCCATCTAAAACCTGTCATGTAGGAGTCAATGGCAGAGGTTCCTTGAACCATCTGAAGATTAGTGATGGGCAAATTTATTCGCCAGGGGCAAATTCGCTGCGAATTCCCGCGATTCGCCACGGGCAAATAAATTTGGCGTCCAAAAAAACTAGTTGCGTGGCGCTTTTTGGCGCGGCGCGCGTCAAAATTGATGCAACGTGCGTTGAAAACTACGCAACAAAAATGACGCAACGTGAATCGAAAACGATGCGACGTGCGTCAAAAATGTGCCGTGAATTATTTCGCCAATTTGTGAATTTCTCTGGAAATTTGTGAATTTTTTGGCGAAGCGAATCAGGGTAGATTCGCCCATCGCTACTGAAGATGTTAATAGCCTACATGGTGTTTATTTGGATGGTTTTGCCTGTAAACATGAATGATTCAAGCAATGTGAGTTTTTTCACCGAAAACTAGATTAATTAGAGTTTTTAGCTTTCGCAACTCCAACATCCAATCGTGTTTTTTCTTAAATATGAAACCATTTTTTAGTTCATTTGAGTTCATTCAAGTTCATTTGAGTTATAAAAAAACTCATTCAACCTTTGATAAATAACCCCCTTAGTGTAAAAACCACACAACTTTAATATAAAACTCCTCCAAGTAAAAACGGTTGAGGTGCCTTAGTAGTCAACAGGAGAGCTATGCTGATCCTACTGGACCTTTTATTTTTGACAATTTAGACTTTTAGAGGTTTTTGGATTGTTTTGCACTTGTATTTGTTTTAGAGATATCTGGGGGGGGGTTTGTTTATCTTCCAGCAGTTTTTTTCATATGTACTTCTTTAGATTTGTATCAAAAACCTCTATTACCATCAAAATTCTACCTTTTATAAATTAACAGCTAAACATAAAAAATATCTAATGTGAAACTATAGTATATAAAAGCTGCTGAGTTCATGTTCAAGTCAATGGGAGCTGTCCTTAGTAAAGTGTAAAATACTTGACTTCAAGGTTTTTGAGTTTTTTTAGACTTTTTTTACTAGTAAACACACAAAAAAGATTTTGAGGTATTCCTATTCCTAATCATATTTCATCAATGTTTTTATTTATTTATTCATGGTTTTTATGTTTAGATTTTTACTATATAAGGAACATTTGTGTTTTTTTAATTTTAGGAGGGCCATTGAAGATTGCTCAAATTAAAGTTTCTGCTATTCATAGATAAAAAGGTTGCCACGTACATGCCAAGGATGAAATGTAGTAAGATTGGCACATGTGTTGTGCTGAAATGGGCCACTTCCAGGTGTACAATAAATTAAATTATGTAATGCCAATGCAAATGCATTGACAGCAGTGTATACGTTGAGAGAGGATCTGTGATCTTCTTGGATTAAGAATTTCTCCACTTTTTCATTCCCTGTGCATAATTTATATGTAGTACCATTCACATTCTCCCGCTGAATCCACTTGCAAGAAAAAACTGTCTCCCAAAATTCCATCATGTAAGGATCATGAGGGTATTTAGATGGGTGTAGACCATTAAGATACTCAGTAAACTTTGGAAATGGTCCACTGCGAATGGCAAAACCAATGGTACCCACTAACAAATCCTGAAATCTTTCTACAGAGATGGAAGCTGAAGTGGACCAAGCTTCACTGCCAACCCAGATTTTGCCGCTCACATTCTGCTTTAACAGCTCTTCTGCAACAATGGAAAAATCTGAATTAGAGGTGATAACAATTATAACCAGTGCTGTTGAATTTTTAATGACTTTTGCAAGGTGAGGAGCATTTCTGTTAGGTTTTCCAATCAATATATTTTCAGTAAACGCTAGACATGCTCCACCATTTATTAATTCCTGCTTTGCAACCTGAAGTCCGAACTGACCATAGTCATCATCATTGGCCAAGATACCAACCCAAGACCAACAAAAGTAAGCAAACATCTGGGCTAAGCCTCTCATCTGGAATTCATCACTGGGTATGGTACGGAAAAATGAAGGAAACAGATCTCTTTCACTGAGAATAGGGCTGGTTGAAAAATAACTGATCTGTGTAGAGTAAAAAAAGAGGTAAATAATATCATTGGTGTAAAAGTAAAAGATCTTGAATTTAGAAGAATCTATTGAACATTATTGGATATTTTAGAATAATTGTCTCACCTGTGGATACCTGTACAGTCCCAAAATGTGGGCCATAAGAATGGATCTTGTTGACCCAGAGTCACCAACAACACCAGCAAGAGATGCCCCGTTGTGACAATGATAATTTGGGGTTATTCCTTCTCCTCCTGACAACAATGAAAGAGTTCCTTGTGCTGCTCTCCTTAAGGTAATGCAAGTGTCAAATATTTGGAAACCCAGTGTAAAGTTGGGGAGTATTTCAGGGCTGGCATTAATTTCCTCCACAGCAAATATTAGGGCGTGCATGCTTTGGTAATGCTGAATCGAAACCCTACCATAAGCACATAAAGGAGAATGCAGAAAAGTAAAAGAGTCAATAAGATCTTATGATGTACTGGATATTTGTCAAAGTAATTCACAGACATACAGTAGGCTATACAATATGCAAGGTGGCATTTACTGAGACCCAGTCCTTCAGCAAGAAAGTTGTGTTTAAGAAGTTAGTGGAAGAGTCCGTTTTATTACACAATATTTTTCTCAACATATGTTTGAAATATTTTTGGGGTTATTTATCCTTGTGTTACTATTTAAGAAAAAAGGGGATTATGTAAATGTGGATACCAGTTTGGAAGAACATCAGTCAGGTGAGTATTATTGCTGCAAAATATCATAGCTACAATGACGAGGCACACCAATGACTCTTCTAGATGCCCCTTCTACACTATGTAACAGTACACATGGTAATCATTTGAGACACAACATTTATGCACAGCCAGTATGAGTAGGAAACCAAAAAGCCATAATTTGTAGTTATACCTTATTGGTCCATCTCATGTATGGTCATTAGTGTTTATGGGACATTGTCTACTACAATTTCTTTAACTGTCTTCAGTTACTGCAGTATTATATCTGAACAAAAGCAGGCAAAAAGTATTTACTGTGAATAGTACCTTAGAGGCATCCCCTTAAGGGTCAGCCCCAACAAAGGGATGTGTCTTTTTAGAGTTGTGATCTTTTTCACTTACATCTTTTTTTCAGGTGTCCCTAGTCTTTAGAAAGGAAGGCACCACGAGTATCGGATCCCATTTGCTGAAGCGGGTGGATGATGACCCACAAATTGACTTATCTTCTATTTAATAAAGAGCAAATTATGTTTTACCAAGTTTCAGAGGGAAAAATTAAATATATGTTATGTTACAATCATGTGACAAAACCCACTGCCTGACAGACTGAAGACTACAGATGCCATGAAGAAATAATTTGTTATGCAAGTGCTTGGCATGCATAGGGATAATTTACACTGCCCTTCCAAAAGCCCTGTATAAAATCTTTGAAATATTCCCAACTTAAATTAAATGTATTTGTTTCAGTGAAGGCAATATGTCACATTAATCTAAGTCCCCCCTTCATCAAATAATTAATTGATATGGTTGCTTGACCCCATGTGTTATACACATATAGAAATAGCAAAGAGAGACCCCTCTTCATTTATACTTACTTTTCACATTTTAGTTCCATGGGTTTTCGGGTGAAATGGAAATTGTTGTAGGCTGCATTCATATAAATCCGAAATATACCCCCTATAACAATGTCTCCTGGGCAGCTCAGGTTGCTGTTGATGCTCTCACTGGGAAGGTTGCAGCTGTGTTCGGGGTTGGAGCAAAAACATTTATCTAAACATATGTAGCACAAAGCTGTTGTTTGAAAGAACATCAACCATTTGAGTCTCTGACCCATCTGCTCCTTATAGCAAATCATCTCTAATATAAAGGCTTCTTTTTGAGAATACTGTAGAATCAGGGATGGGCATGCTGATCTGTCTTTATACATCTGGAAAATAATTGTTGCCAGTCTATGGGACCATATATCTAAATTGCTTAGAGAAAATGCATGTAATGGTAGATAATTTTCCATGAGTCCCAAATGGCAAAATTTCATTAAAAAGCAGCTCTGAGAGGTGTACATAAAAGCACAGTAGAGGGTTATAAATGTCATAGAAGCATCAAATGTTCTCCCTAAACACAAGAAGTTGCAGATGGAGGGTTAGATTCCATAATATAATGGAGGAATGTAATAACAATATTTTCGAGGCAAAACAATTCCTTTGCATACATTTAATGTAGCTTTTGCCAGTCTCTCTCCACTAGTGGAATCATTTTGCAAATGTTATAATTTGTGCCAGTGCACATTGTATGTAACTAATCTTTATACAGAATAGCTCAAACAATCGTTAACCGACCCCTTAGAAATCACAATATGATAACTGTCTAATGAAATAAAAATTTCTGTTTATTCTCCAACTGAGGATCCCACATTACATTTTCTGAAAAATGCTTTTCGATGCACCCTGAAATTGCCACCAGCTGGTGGCAGTAGCTCCAGGTCCCTCTGTACAATAGGGGCACTTGGGCATAATTTGGAACAGGAGCTGGTATGGTCAAGCTGTTAAATTTCTCCAACTTAATTTTCCACTCCAATGGAGACGCTCCTTCGTAGAATATCTGGGAGTCAATATAACTCCCACATACTCTAAACTCTACAAAGCCAACTACACAAAACTATTTAAAAAACGTAAAAAAGACCTGGAAGAATGGTTAAAATACTCCATATCGTGGTTTTGAAAGATCTATGCTACTAAAATGACTTTACTCCCTAGCGCATTATGCTGTTTCCAAACTTTACCTATTGCAATCAATATCCAAGCACGTAATCAACGTAAGGTAAACACATTTATATGGCCGGGCAAACCTCCACGGGTCAATATCAAAACAATGTACAGACCACCATCCAATGGAGGCCTTGGCCTTCCAAATTTACTATCTTACTATAAAGCTGCAAGACTTTCCCAAACCACCATGTGGCACTTACTTCAAATAGAGTCCCAATGGGTACAACTTGAAACACAAGTTGCCCATCCTATAGACTTAACAGCCTTCCTCTGGGAAGATAACACCCGAAGAAACATGAAAACTCCACAACATTCTGTTCTAGCCCACCAAATTAACATGTGGCACAACATTATCCATTAATCCAAATTAACCTCCTCCCACAGTGCATTAACCCCCATACACAACAACCCTCTCTTCCCTCCAGGACTAGTGACAACTGCATTCAAATGGCAGAAAGATAACCATATTCATCGGGTCAAAGATCTCCTACTCACCAACGGTATTAAATCAATCCAAAACATGCAATTCGTACAGAATATGCCGGATGTAGAAATGTTCAGATACTCTCAAATACACCACTTTATCAAATCAATCAAATCCTCTTTCAGGTCTAACCCACCTACTCTATTAGAAGCCTGTGCTCAAAAAGCAGGCAAACTCAAAAGATCACTCTCTTTATTATATAAGCTCCTGTAATCTGACAACACTGACACCGAGCGAAAATACATGAACGATTGAGAAAAAGACATGGAAAAGGAAATATCATCAAAGACGTGGAACTCAATTTGGAGCTCCATTACTAAGAGCTCCACAAATCGGCCATAAAAGAGTCTGACTATAAAGTCTTGACAAGATGGTACATCACTCCTGAAAGAAAACATAAAATCAACCCTTCCTCTCCCCCTATGTTCTTTCGAGGGTGTGGAGAAATATGAAACTTCATACATACCTGGTGGACATGCCCAGAGGCAGTTGCATACTGGGAAGAAATTTTTAATCTCATTGAAACAGTGTTTCAGAAACAAATACAAAAAGATATTCACCTAGCCTTGCTTTTTCTCCCAACTAAGGAGTTAAAGGAACAGTAACATCAAAAAATGTAATTGTTTTAAAGTAATAAAAATACAATGCAGTGTTGACCTCCATTGGTAAAACTGCAGTGTTTGCTTCAGAAACACGACTATTGTTTATACAAATAAGCTGTTGTGTAGCAATAGGGGCAGCCATTCAAAGGAGACAAGGCTCAAGTTACTCAGCAGTTAAGCTCTGTAGAACATAATGTTATCTGTTATCCATTACTTATCCTGTGCCTACTTAGCAGCTTGTTTTTATGAACTATAGTAGTGTTTCTGAAGCAAACACATCAGTTTTAACAGTGCAGGGTAACACTACATGATAATTTCTTTACTTTAAAACACGTTTATTTTTTGGTTTTACTGTTCCTTTAAATAAATCGCACAACCAGCTTTTATCTCAGATCTTAGAAGCAGCCAGGATCAATCTTGCAAAACACTGGCTGCAGAGTAATATTT
>CM044435.1:142287071-142309731 GCA_024363595.1 Xenopus borealis | reverse complement strand
CCAAATGGCCAATCACAGCACTCATTTGACACCCCAAGAACATTTTTCATGCTTGTGTTGCTCCTCAACTCCTTTTACTCCAGAATGTTGCTCACGGGTTAACAGTGCTGTTCCTGAGGACATTGCCGCCTGAGGTGGCTCCAGTAATGCTGCCCCCCCAGCCCAGGGGGAGGCAGCAACCCTAGTGCAGAGAGCTCAATTGCGCTGTCTCGCACTAGCAAAGCCAAATTTCCGGTTTAAAAACTGGAAATTCAGCTCTTAAAGGCACAGGAACAGCTTTTTGCCGCCCCTGGAAACCTAGCTAGTGCTTCTGCTTGAGGCGCTCGCCTTATTAGTGGAGCGCCCCTGCGGGTTCAGAAGGTTGGGTATCCCTGCATTTGAGTCTATGGGAGTCATGGGGAAACTTGCCATAACATTTCTCTCATCACTATTCTTTATGAAAAAAACATACTCTTATGGGAGGTTAGCTTTTTTAAAATTTGTGTACAGGTATTGGATCCCTTATCTGGAAACCTGTTATCCAGAAAGCTCCAAATCAGCCTCCCTAGCCTCCATTATAAGGAAATAATCAAAAAAATTTTTTAAATGATTTCCTTTTTCTCTGTAATAATAAAACAGTAGCTTGTACTTGATCCCAACTAAGATATAATTAATCCTTATTGGAAGCAAAACCACCCTATTGAGTTTATTTAATGTTTACATAATTTTCTAGCAGAATTAATGTATAAAGATCCAAATTACGGAAAGACCCATTATCCGGCAAACCCCAGGTCCCGAGCATTCTAAATAATAGGTCCCATACCTGTACTATATTTTTCCATACACATTTAAGCTATATAGTAAAGATATATGTTTAGTTCATGGCCTACTGAATATGTCTTCTTTAAGTAGTGACTGAGCACATATAATCAAGACTCGAGTTATGAAAATTAGATGCTTTATCCATGTTACACAATTGAAATCTAAATAATAATGATACTTACTCTGAACATTTTAGATCCAGGGGTTTGCTGGTGAAGTGGAAGTCACTGAATGCTGCATACATATAGATTCGGAAAATGCCCCCTATAATAATGTTTCCTGGTTGGCTCAAGTAGCTATTGATGCTCTCACTAGGAAGGTAGCAGCCTCTGGAGTTGGAAGTGGTGCACCCATTTATTGTTATTGTGCACAAAACCAGTGTGGTGCAGAGGACATGCTGGTGATGTTTATGGCACATCTGCCCCTTATGGTGAATCATCTCTATGGTTAAGGGTAGTGGCTCTCTTAGTGCTTCAGTATCTCATCAAAAGAAATGGGCTTGTTGACCTGGATTTATACAATTTGTAGGCAACCTATGGGATTTAAGACATTAAGCATTAAACATTATCAAAGCTGCTCTGGGAAAATTAGAGGTTAAATATATTTCTCTCTACTGAGCAAAATCTACTGGTCTCATATGGGAACATTGCTCAATCAATTTAATTAAAAAAGAGAGAAGACAACAGAAGTAAGTCCAATTTTATTTGACGATGGAAAAGTTTGCACACCATTGTACATAAGTTTTGAAAATAACTCTTGTAGGTTTTTGTTTGAAGGGCAGTCTACCTCCTTATTGAACATGAGTGCAATGAATCTTAGTTTCTGTCTTTCTTGTGGTTCTTGTATAGCATATAGTTATACAGGTATAGGATCTGTTATAAAAATGCTTGGGACCTGGGGTTTTTCAGAATTTGTATTGCAATACTTCAAGTCTACTAAAAATCAAATAATAAGTGGCCCATATATTAAATCTACATTTTTTTCTAGTTGAGTTTTTGAAAGGGAAAACTCAAAAGTGTAGAGAAAAAAACCTTGAATTTTTAGAGATTTAGCTGCTAAAAATCAGAATCTGAAAATGCTCCGTCAATGGCACATGTCCCTGAAGATGTTTCTTCACATTGTGATCTGCTCTGGTTTTCATCCAATAATCCAATAAATTTGAGTTTTCCATGAAATCAAGTTTTTGGAGTGGCAATCACATGATACAAATTGACAACGTTTTTTCAATCCGACTTTTTGGAAGAATGATTGAAAAATGATTGAAAAATGAATCACAATTGTGGATAGAGTTAGATCGACTTTGTTTTATTAAAAAAAATTGATAAAAATTGATAAACTCAAGTTTTAGGAGATAACCCTTTAAATACACCCAAACCCAGTTTTTCCTCAAATAAGAGTTAATTAAATTTTAGTTGGAATCTAGTTCAAGATACTGTTTTATTATTAAAACGTCCCAGTTGAGCACTTATCATACCCTATAGAGGCTGCACTCTCTCCTTCAGACTGTATGACTAGGGCAGACGTAGTTCGACTGTATTTCGGCATATACTGTATATCTACTCACAGGTTTTATTTAGCCAAATATGACTCTAGCCTTTCTCAAAGTGCAAACACAAACAAGCTGAAAGGATTTTAAAACCCCCAGTGGCGGGAAAGTGACATTGGTGACGTAACTGTGCAGTACTGATGAAAAAAACCTAAAAGTTTAAATATAGAGTTACAAACTGATACATTGTACTCATCTATTCATTTTTTGGTTGTGTATTATTCATTGTGTTTGTACTCTATATTTAAACAGTTTTTTCAACAGTTTTCACCAATAACCCTTTCCAGCCACTTGGGGTTTTAACAAGATTGCAGCTTGTTTGTGTTTGCACTTTGAAAAAGGCTAGATTGCTAGTTTTTGTATCCAGGTTTTTTTGATCATAGTATCCTTTGCCCCTAGATGTATAGGAGTTACTGCTATCAAAGTATTCATGATCATCCCAACCATATACAAAACCACACACTATGTGCAAATATCATTATAAAAATAGTTATCAAAAAAATATCAAGTTCCAATCCTCCCTAGGGTAGAACTGTGTTCTTAAAGTGATAATTAAGAAGGACAAGAACAATGTTCAGCGGGGCAAAGTAAAACTTAGACACAAGAGGCTAAGGAATACATCTCATTTAAGCCCCTAGGGTGTCAAGTGTCCAAATAAACTTGGTTTCCTTTTGTAACAACATTTTTCCTCTGTAACCTCCTCATTTGGGCTGGGGTCAATGGTCTATTAGAATACATTGAATTGATGGAAGCAAATGTCCGAAGGCTACACAATGTCTGGATAGAGGAGTTTCTGCTTTGCCAATTTTTAGGTCAGTGTGTATTGCACACTTGTGGTTGTTCATTCATGGGTGAAAAGCTTTAATGCATTTGCCAATATAGTATAGCCAACATGGGCATATGATGCAATACACCGCAAACTCAGGTAAGCATGTGAGTCTGTGCCTTATCTCATATTTCTTACCGCTATGTGGATGCTTAAAGTTAGGTCCAGTTAGTAAGAACCCACATGTTATACAACCACTGCACTGAAAACACCCAATTTTATTTGTTTTGAGCCAGGATTTAGATAACTCCATCTACAGTGACAATTAATATGTGACGTAATGGTCCCCCTTGCCGATGTCCACATACAAGAGGACCAGTTTTAGTAAAAGGCAAACTAGTGTCCAACTGTAAAATTGGCCAATTTTTCTTGATGGTTGCACCAATTTGCTTGCTTAAAGGGCAAGGAAAGGCAAAGAATTAAAATCCCATTTTTACTTTCTTTAATGAAAAAAAAAATCTATCTCCAATCTAACCTGACTGTATGCAGTAAAATTCTCCCTTCATTTAGTGCTGTGGATAGGAATTGTCAGATGATCCCTAACTTCTGGCAGGGAAACAATCATACTTATGAAGAGCAGGGGGAGCCCCTGCTTTACTTACCAGCCATGCAGAACTCAAGCAGCTTTGTTTTTTGATCATTTATGACGATCCCTAAGAAGCCC
This sequence comes from Xenopus borealis, assembly GCA_024363595.1. Lineage (NCBI taxonomy): Eukaryota > Metazoa > Chordata > Amphibia > Anura > Pipidae > Xenopus > Xenopus borealis. The sequence continues at coordinate 142,305,894 of CM044435.1, read as the reverse complement.
AGACCACACTGAGCATGTGTATGTAGTCTTGTCTTGCAAAGATGTATAACAAAGTTACAAGATGACAGCCCCCTGTGGCCAACTTTGAAATCATAAATAATTTGTTTGATTAGGCATGTGGTGCAGTAAGTTCATGTTTATGTTTAGTATATAAAATACAGCATTTCTAGCATTATTCTATTTTAGACTTTCCTTGCCCTTTAATGGAGAAAATTGAGAAGTGAATACCAGAAAATGTTTTTTAAGGAACAATGTTGTCCCGATGCCACCAGCTGAATGAAAAATCCTAATATCCAAAAAGTCTACAGTACTTCTATCAAAGGTCAATGTAAATTTCACTGGAGTTGGAAGTGAGTTAATGCTGTCAACAAACAATTGGAGTCCAATGTGGTCCCCCTTACAAATCAAAAATATATCATTGATGTATCTTTTGTATAGAAATAATTGCTCAGAGTAAACAGAGAAAATGTATTTCTTCTCAAAATAATCCATCAATAAATTTGCATAAGAGGGGGGGCCACATTGGACCCCATCGCCAGGCCTGTCACCTGTAGATAGTGAGTGTTTTCATCCCAAAAAAAGTTGTGAGCCAGTGTCAACTACAAAAGAGAGCATAGGAATTTGACTGGTGACTTATCTCTATGTTCCTCAAATAAAGCAAACCTACAAGCAGAAAATGGTATAATGGTATATCAGCTTTCTACATCAAGTGTGACATAGATGGAGTCATCCGGGATTGGACCAAGTTCCCTGAGAATTCGTAACATCACTTGTGTGTCTGCTATTTAGGAAGGCATCTTGGAGCAGAGAAGCTGTAAAAAAGTGTCATAGTGTCAAGCACTACTTGAAAAAAATTGAGACACATGCAGAAATTATTGGTCTTCCCAGTGGTGATGTGACTGACTTGTGAACTTTAGGGAGAGATTATATAATTGGGCATCTGGGAAATTCATTAGACAGGTACTGGCTACATTTATCACTTATCCAACCAATTGATTTAGCAGCATTCAATAATGCATCAACTTCCTTTTTGAACCTGTCAATCAGGTCACCTCTCAATTTCACTTAGACCTGGCTGTCTAAAAGTTGTCCCAATATTTCGGGAAGACCAATAATTTCTGCATGTGGCTTGCTTTTTTCAAATATTGCTTGCTACATCGACACTTTACAGCATTTAATTGCACTATAGTCATGCAGACATCAAGGAGGTCAGCCTGGACCTGAAAGGCATCCTCTGTATTATATAGAAATCCAGACTGTGACACTGAGATGCTCCTACTGCAACTAATTAAAGTGTACAGATAGCTGTAGTTGGAGTATACAGAAAGGGTTTTAGGGCTTGGTTGGGAATATGACTGAATACAGTAGCTTTCCTGGGCTTTGCTTTCATAAGTCTGCACATTGCAGTTAACATGGCAAGCATTTAGTGAGTGAATTTATTCGCTTGGGGCAAATTAGCGCTGAACTCCCACGATTCGCCGCCAGTGAATAAATTTGCCGGTGTCTAGTTTTGGAAGCGGGCATCCATTTATGGATGTAGGCGTCCACTGTTTGACACCAGACGCCCACATCCAAAAATGAGACACCGGCGCATTTTGTGAATTTCTCGCCATTTCATGAATTTCCTCAGAAATTCGCAAAAAAATCTGTGAAACGCCCCCGATTTGCCCATCACTACAAGCAGTCTCTCTGGGAATGGATTATATGGGGTAATGTACCCCCTACTGTAAATGATAAGATTAAATATTAGAAGTCACTGAGGGGTTTTGAGATCATATAAAGGTGCAAGGCTGCAGCCTGAGTTATACAGGGAACTCTGAGTATCACTCGTGTATTACTGTATAAGGGATATTGTACCTCCTACTGTAAATGATAAGGATATTAGAAGTCACTGAGGGGTGTGACCATATAAAGGCACAAGGCTGCAGGCTGAGTTATACAGGGGGGAACTCTGAGTATCACTCATGTATTATAAGGGATAATGTACCCCCTACTGTAAATGATAAGGATATTAGAAGTCACTGAGGGGTGTGACCATATAAAGGCACAAGGCTGCAGCCTGAGTTATACAGGGAACTCTGAGTATCACTCGTGTATTATAAGGGATAATGTACCCCCTACTGTAAATGATAAGGATATTAGAAGTCACTGAGGGGTGTGGCCATATAAAGGCACAAGGCTGCAGGCTGAGTTATACAGGGAACTCTGAGTATCACTCATGTATTATAAGGGATAATGTACCCCCTGCTGTAAATGATAAGGATATTAGAAGTCACTGAGGGCACAAGGCTGCAGGAGTTATACAAGGAGTATCACTCATGTATTATAATGTTAAATAATTCCCCATATGTAAATTTATAAGGATTTTTGAAGTCACTGAAGAGTTCCAGTAATGCATAAAATGATGAAACACTCTACGTACATTACTATGAAAGAGTAGAAAAAAACTGAATAGTAATATAAAGAATCCATCATCTGTTTATCTCACTGTGAAATATTGAAACTTTTTATTTTTAACCTTTGCTTTTAACCGTAAGATGTTCTTTAGAATTTAGACTGGATCTGAACAATATTATGAAACATTTTGGAATAAAGATACAGACCACCACAGCCCAACTGGATGACAAAATGGCAAAGACCTCCATTGCCACAGTATAAATGCCCCGAGCACTGAGATAGGCTGGGATAAAGGACACCCAGACACTGAGGAAAGCCAACATACTGAATGTGATATATTTGGCTTCATTAAATCTGTCAGGGAGGCGTCTGACCAAGAAGGCAACAATGAAACTGATGGAAGCCAAAAGTCCAAGATATCCCAGCATGCACCAAAAAGCAGTGGGTGACCCTTCATTGCAAGCAACAATGATGACTCCAAGTTTATTTTCAGTGTCAAGTTCATGGAAGGGAGGAGAGAAAATCAGCCACATCATACACAGAAACAGCTGGATAAAGGCACACAACACAATGATGCTGTATGATACTTTTAACCCTATCCACATTTTTAACCTGCTTCCTGGTTTGGTTGCATTAAAGGCAATGACAACAGTGATAGTTTTGGCCAGAACACAAGAGATACAAAGAACAAAAACCATCCCAAATGCCACCTGGCGTATAAGACACTTTTCAGGTTGTGGGTAACCAATGAACCCTAAGGAGCAAAGGAAACAGAGGAACAAGGAAAGCAGGAGAAGACAACTAACTGGGTAGTTGTTGGCTCGAACAATTGGTGTTTTTTTATAATTAATAAAAACACCTAATATAACAAGTGGGATCAGAGAAGAGAATAAAGCAGTGGCTGCCAAACTGTATCCCAATGGTTCTTCATAGGAAAGGAATTCTGTAATTCTTGCTAAGCATCTGTCCTGTTGTAGATTGGGCCATGCATCCCAGGAACATGGATGGCATTCCACAGCATCTAAAAAATATTAATATTTTTAAGCTGCATACTAACTGTTAAACATAAGCATAGACACAATTTGTCCACTACCTGTTTGGTTTGAAATCTGTCCCTGGGGACACCGGGCACAGTTGTAGCAGCAAAGGGGTTTTTCTGGTAGTATCACTTTTCTAAACCCCATAGGACAGCTTGGACTGCAATTAGAAAGAGGAACCTATGGAAATGATTTTTTAATATTATCAAAATCATCATCATTTAGTCATATAGTGGCAGCAAGTTACTAAGCACTTTACATTCATGTATAAAAACAAGGGTAATTTAACAAGGTTGAAGTATTTATTAATGTTGGGTGTTTAGTTTGCGTCAATCTAGCAAAGATATCAACTTTTTAACATACATCTATGGAACAGTCTTGCATCTTTTGTATTAATACCAGTGAAATTGTACTCATTAGAAATGCATCTAATATTCTCCTGAAAAAATCTCTCGCTTTGTTTTACAACTTTATAGTTCTTCATGGGTTCTTCTGAACCTTAAATTTGTAACTTATTTTCTTTTAAGCTAAAGGGACACCTTTGTTTCTTCTGGATGGATCTTCCCTTCTTGTGCACAAAGAAATGTTTATTGTAAGGTAACACATATTTATGCAAATGAGTCACCATCCTGAACCTCTTCTTAAATGGTATCAGTCCATATATTACCTATTTCCTATCCTTGAATTCTTTCCATTTTCAAATCTTTTTGAAATTCGATCAAACTTCGAATTCTTCATGTGAATTTAGTAAACCTGCCCCGTAGTGTTAAATAAACAGCATAATCGCTTGCAGCAGTCCTCTGCTCTTGATTGAAGTTGATTACCAAAACTTTTCTTCGATTCAATTTGGCTTCGATGGACGGTAGAAACTGTGATTGAAATGACTATTGGAAGTCCCTGACTACATATATTTGAACTAATTCTGTATTAAGTTAGGCAGTACATTCTTAGGGGGTTCATTAAGTCCAAATGCATAGTCTCCATTGGATTTACCCCAAAAATAGGATCATTTAGAGCTAAAAAAATTCTACGATACGATTTTTAATAGAATTTTTTGGGGTTTTTCCCTGAACTGATTAATTTGTGCTTTTTAAATAATAAATAAGGTCAAATTGAAGATTCTAGTTTAGTCAGACTTTTTAAAAATAAAATATAATTTGTTTTTGATAAGTAATATACATAAGTATCTAAATATACCTACAGATCACTTTTATTCTCATTGATCCAACATAGAGAACACAATTCCAAGTGTTTTGTTGTTCTGTTGGTCTCCTTTGCGTAACATAGTTTAACATGCCCTGTTTTTCACAAAACCTGAAAAAGGCTAATTTATACTTTACTGAATATAATTCTTCATATACTCTTGAATGTGGCTTTTTAGCGGACAAGTGTATAATAATAAAGCATAAACCATAACATATGACCTTTATATTATATATCTTTGAATTGTATTGCCTTTACTTGAGTGCACTGTCTCCTTTCTAATCCATGATGTTTCTCTTTATTAACATGAACTAACTTCTAACTCTTATACAAGGATATTGCTAAACATAGCATGAATGGGAAATAAGTATTGAAGTTTTCAATCAAATTTAGCAAATTCGATGGTCGAAGTAGCCCAAAAACATTTCTGAAAATCACATTTTTTGCATTCAAATCCTTCACCCGAGCTTAGTAAATCTGCGCCTTACACTTTTGGTTTAGAAGGTGCTACCATACAGATATATTTAGAAACCCTTTGGATAGACCCCAACAAGGTATTGTTGTGGAGTTTTCAATACAATATGATTAGAGGTGAGGGGTAAGGAAGAGAACGAAACAGAGTTTCTTTCTTCTCAAATACACTCATATAAATGTTTGCTATTGTAAACTACAACATACATCAAAATGTTTATATTTCTGTACCTCCTTCTCACCATTTGTCCACATAATAGCAGAATTGTCAACTTTGAAAGTGTCAGGGGATCTGATATCATAGTTCCCAATTTTAACCTGTTTCAGTGTTCCCTTGGCACCCAGTCGCCAGTTTACAATGTCATAGACAGGTGGAATGTCCCCATTTGAATAAAAAAACACTTGCCTCCCACCTTTGGTCTTGAAGTTCACATTTTTTATGTATTTGAGGAGCTAAAATGTAAAACATATTCTGTAAATAACATAAAAAAGAGTATAATACACTGGAAGATAATTTATAGCAGCTGAATAAAATAATCTCTTACTTGCCAAGGTCGAAAAGAAGAAATGTTGACACAATTGTCATCATGGAATAATCCAATTCCAGGTGTACAATAAAGCAAATTTTGTAGACCCCATGCTATTGCATACACAGCAGTATACACATTGAGGGGTAATCTGTGTTCCTCTTCAGTTAAGATAGTGTCCAATTTTTCATGACCTGTACATGCATTGACAGTAGCATTGTCTGTTGCAATAACTGAATTGTCTTGTGCTAGCCACTTACATGAGAACATTTCTTCCCAAAATTCCCTTATAAATGAATCATAAAGATAATTTGATGGGTTACGATTTATGAGATATTGATTGAACATTGGCATGTGTCCACTTTGAATGGCAAATCCAATGGTTCCTAATAAAATCAGTTGGAATAGTCCTTGAGAGAGTAAATTTGATGTTGCCAAAGATTCACTGACCACCCAGATATTTCCAGTGATATTCTGCCTCACCATTTCCTCCACCACAATCACAAAGTCAGGATCAGAAGATATTACAACTATAACCTTGGCAGTTGAATTTTTGATGATTTTTGCAATGTAAGGAGCATTCCTGTTTGGCAGACCAGTCAAGATATTCTCTGCAAAGGCCACACAAATGCCAACTTTAATTATTTCCTGCTTTACAATTTGGAGTCCAGACTGACCATAATCATTATCACTGGCCAGGAAACCAACCCAAGTCCAGCCAAAATGGAAAACCAACTGGGCAAGACCTCTCATTTGAAACTCATCGCTTGGTATGGTCCGAAAAAAGGAAGGGAATAGGTCACGCTCACTAAGAATAGGGCTGGTTGAAAAATAACTGATCTGGAAAAAACATGCAGTCTTGAAAAAAGACCAAAGTCTATCAAATTCAACCCCTTCAAATGAACCCCAGAGGAATGTATACACATACTTTATCAACCTATCTATACACTCTCATATATAAAGTATATTTATCAATATCTATATTAATTGTAGAGATTAGTATCCCAACAGCCTATAGTAGCCAATATTATGCTTGTAAAAGCAATCCTCCAGGCAACACTTAAAGGCACCACCCGGTTAAAGGCATTCCTCAACCTCACTGTCATCACCTACACAGCTTTAATTGAAAATTAATTTCCTTAAGTCTAAAGGATGGACTCTAGTTCATCACAGGAACAAGGATCTTCAGCAATCTGTCTATAATGTCTTCTAATTTCATTTAACATACAAATAATTTTTGTAATGATAAGTTCCATTTACCTGTGGATATCTGTACAGTCCTAAAATGTGACCCATGAATATAGACCTTGATGATCCAGCATCGCCAACAATACCAGCAAGAGGTGCCTTTGAGTAACAATTATAATTTGGCATGATTTCCTGTGCTCCTGACACCATCATAAGAGTTCCTTTTGCTGTTCTTTGCAAAGTATTGCAAGTGTCAAAAACTTGAAATCCCAAAGTTATGTTTGGCAGCAATTCAGGGTCTTCGTTAATCTCCTTCACAGCAAATGGTATGGCATGCATGGTCTGGTAGTGTTCAGTAGCAAACCTAGTGTGCAAACAAAGAGACAAATCCCTTTGCATACTTTCACTTCCTTCTACTACCTTGGGTCACTTCTCTGCCTTCTACAACAGACAGGAACATTTCCTCCAACTCTGATTCTCTTTCGCTTCTGTTGTCTTCACCAACTCTATCAACCCATTTTATTTCTTATATATTACCTGCATTTCCTAGTGGCTTAACATGACATGTAATTCACTTTAACATGTAACATGGGAACATATAAACTCATCTATTTTGTTTTTGAATTAATGTTGATAAACTAAATTTGCTCTGTATACATACTTGTTGGAATCCTTTTACTGAATATGTCACAGCCACACTAATTGGAACAAAGCTGTTTCATACTACTGTTTCTAATACTTCCTGTACAAATGTGATTTCTTATATTAAAGTCTATTTCAATATTCCTCCCTCAAATGGAATGATTTTATTTCACTGAGTTTAGTTGAACCTGGGAGAAACAAATGTTAGTACTGGTGCTGAGTTGATGTAAAGATGACTAGAACAATATATGTTTGACTTTAGGAGTGTAGAGGTTCCCTATTTATTTTTATCAATGTTTTTGTGTAGAATCTTTTTTGAACCGATATTCTGGCTGAAGTCTCATTAGCTACAATATATTATATGAGTTGGTATTCTGTCTTTGTAATACATATTACAGTATTGGAGTCAACATTAATTAAGATTGTTTTTTTTTCTACCCAGTAATTATTGCTCTCTTCCAACTAATTCATCTTCTTCTGCCACATTGTACCACACTCCGAGGAACTACACTTCTAAACCAATAATGACATTTACATATTTCTCTCCCTACAGTAGCTTACTCCAATTAAGAATTTCAAATATATCCCATAATTTGCAGTCTGTTCTCTCAGTTCAAGCCTTGTTGTACTTAGACTTGACTCTTCTCTGGTCAATAGAAAATAAACTAGAAGGTAAAAAATAACTAGAAAAACTAGAACAAAATAATGAATGTAAATTGCAATTATGCTCAGAAGAGCAATATTACATTAATTTGATTGACATTTTCTTTAAAGGTATGCTATTATAAAAGGGATTCTATTCTCTAAGTCTATCTGCCAGCTAAAGCAACGGTGCAATACAAGAAATATGCTCATTATATAATGTGATCTTTCAGTTATCAACAGACACATACACAGTGACATTCACATGTTCAGAGGTTAACCCATTGTTAGTAACACATGTAGATCAGAAAGGGGCAGGTTCCTTACCTCTGACACTCAAATTCAGGGGGTTTCCTTGTGAAATTAAGGTCATTGTAGACTCTGTCCCAATGAACTCTAAATGTACCCCCTATTATAATATCCCCTGGATGGCTCATGTAACCATTTATACTCTCACTGGGAAGGATGCAACTCTTTCTGGAAGCTGAACAGGCACAGAAGTTTGTAGATATTGTACACAAAGCCCATATTGAAGAGAGGACAATAGAGACAAACATCTCTAGAACACAATTCTCTCAGTTTGTCATTTTGTCAAGCAGATTTTGCCTCAAACAGTGTCACATACACTGACATTTTATTCAACTGGTTTTATATGTTGCAGGTAATTATTGCATACCTGTGGGAACCCCCACCTTAAGAATGATAAATTGTCTAAACTGCTTTGGGAATGACAAATCTCTCTCCTTTTTACATTCTTACTTGGTCCCAGATGGGAAGATTCTATGAATTTGTTTCACACAAAAAAATGGAAGATGCTCTAGAAAAAAAGTGGGATTGCCACCTTTCAGAGCCGTCATTAGCAGACCACTGATGTCATGGGGTGGACCTTCCAAAAACTGGGCTGTCAAGGAGAACTAAACCCGCCTTTAGGAAAAAGTCCCCACAGGCTCCCTTCCCTGCCACCCCCTTACACCTGAATTGTGTCCCCTCTTGAAATTCTGACCACAGATGCAGAGTCAGTGTAGCGGAGCTCACTGGCGCCATCTTCGTTGCATTGGTATTCTTCGTTAAGTGATTGCTATTTTGGTGCATGCACAGTTGGAGCAATCCCTCGGATTATTACAACTGTGCATGTGGGAAAATATTGGTAATTACTAAAGCAAAGGAAGAAGCCATGAAGAATACCGAAGCGATGGAAGATGGCATCTGTGAGCTCCGCTGCACTGACTCTGCATGTGTGGTCAGTATTTAAAAAAGGGATACAATTCAGGGATAACACTGTGCAGGGAGGGGGGGGCAGCAGAGGGGGGTAAGTTGGGACGTTTGCCTAAATGGGGGTTTAGTTCTCCTTTCAGAAAAAGAACCATTAACCAATTGGATGCCCAGCAAGACCCCTGTCTGTCTAAGGAGCTGTCTGGAGGTCGTGTTTAGAAGACATTGACAACTTGGGAACCATTGTTTTCTATAAATAACATTTGTAGTCCAGTGGCACTTCTGCAACAAGGTAGGTCATTGTATATGCCATTGTACAGCTAAATCCAACTTAACTGCAATTTAATTTCACCTTCTTGTTCTGTAGATGTAACTACTACAATCAGTCCCCCTGTGCAACTTGCTAACACTAAAATTTCTAATGCCAGTATGAAATGATGAACCAATACTTTTTTAATGGGCACAGGGCTTTAACACCCAGGTCATATACAAGAATGTTTCACCTGATTTGTAACATATAAGGTGTAAAACATATTGTTTGCATTTGATTTCAAAATTAACTGTTAAGATTGGGTTATGAAAACAAGGGGTAAAATAGATGCAGTGTATTTGAGTATTGGCACCATTGAGCCTAACTACTCTCACTATACAATGTGGGGGAATGCTTGCATATCCCACATGTCTCTTTTGAGTTGTGTGCTGATTGCTCAGTTATCATTACAACCAAAAACCACTCCACATGTCTGTACTCCCTAAAACAGAGAACAGAGACCTATGTCCATTTGCAGACAGTGGAATGTTGTGTGTAAATTGCAAAAATAAAATGTTGATTTTGGCTTTGTGAATGAGGCCTACTGCCTTGCAAAATGTACATCTGCATCATAATTAAAGATAATTTGCAGCCTCAGTGAAAGAGAAGGGCCATGGACTATTAAAATGGAAGATAAATGACCAAAGTACAAAAGGCAAGAATGTTCAAAATGTCACTTTTATGTGCGATACAACAGAAATATTAAAGTATTGTTATTTTATTTATTTTCTATTCAGTATGGGAGCATGAGTTGAATGCAATATTGAATTTGACCAAATAAAGTAATTTTAATAAATACATTTGACAACATTATAATAAAAGTTAATTCTTAAGATACATTTTTAAAGTTCTTAGTTGTTTTAAATAGCAAACCCTGCCTCTGTAGCAATGCTACCTTAAACTAAACCTCTCTAAAATGGAAATGGTTCTCTTTCCTCCATAACATCCCAGTATCCATCATAGTTAACAATTCCTTTGCCCAAACTCCCCAGGACCAGTGCCTTGGGGTTATCCTAGATTCTACCCTGTCCTTCACTCCTCATATCCAGTCACTTATTAAATCATGTAATTTTCACATAAGATGCTGCCAAATTTCTTATTCACTCTCTCATCACATCTAGACTACTATAACTGGCCTTCCCAGCCAGAATCTGTCACCTCTCCAGTCCATAATAAACACTGCTGCCAGGCTTATACACCCAAGCAATCTCTCCTCCTCTGCTAATCCCTGCACTGGCTTCCACTACCTTTCAGAATAAAATTCTAAAAAATGACCCTGACATTCAAAGCACTTCAAAACTCTGCCCTACCTTACATCTCTGAACTCATCTCTAGCTAAGATGTCCTGTTGAAGTTTGGGCCACATGTCCCAAAAACATGGAAGACAATCCACAGCATCAATAAAATATATTACCTTTTTTATAGAAGTGATACAATCCAGAACAGAAACATTATTTGTGCCATTACCTGTTTTATTTGATATCTGGTCCTCGGGTTTTCCTGTTACAATCGCCTACCTAAATCTGAGGAACGGCTTGGACTGCACTTGGAAAGAGGAACGTTTGAAAAAGATAAACTATATGGCAAATATGTATATTAAAAATTATAGTCATTACATTGCATCATTTATGTATTTGGCCTGTGTAAAGATTACATTAATTTGCAAAGACTTTTAACAGTTTAGTAGCTGAATTTAACAGCAGTATATCTTATAACAGGGGTGTTCCTGTTTGGCTTTCCTGGGCCTCATTGGAAAAAGAAAAATTGTCTGGGGCCACACATGAAATTCACAAACACTTTTGATTTGTAAAAGTAAAGAAAATGCCCAGAAAAGAACTACAATACCAGTTGGATAACCAGATAGAGCTCTACACTGGAATATAGGACACTTGGATATTAAATAGACTTATTATATTATTATTATATTTACTAACTGGGCAATGGGCATAGTCCCCCCTCCTGCCTACTCTCATATCCTTTGCAACATTAAGTTTTCTTGGGAACCAAGGGTTTTAAGCTTGGCCACATTCATATCCATCCTGGACTGCATGTGGGCCACAGGTTGGACACCCCTGTTGTATAGCAGGGGAATGGTTAATGAATTATTTTAAAATAGTAAGCTAATAACATAGTATTGTGGTTGAAAAGAGACACAAGTTTAATCTTTACATCTAATTGAAAAATGTGTAACTGCTAGCTGATCCAGATGGCTGAACCCTCTCCAAGGTGAGGTCAAGTCTGGATTGGGTATTAAAATATACCCTGGCATTTCAGGTACACAGAGATCCAAACAGCCCACACAGAAGTCCAAACAGCCCAATAAATAATGACTGTCTATGGCAATTTACAGCAGCCCCCCTGGCATTTGCCAGAACCTAGATTTTTAGTCCAGGCCTGGGGGAAGAAATTACTCCAAGGGGTAGATTTATCAAGGATTGAGTAGTAAATTTGAATTGGAATCTTTGAGTTTGTGACATTTATCACACCTTGACCATCGAAACAGTCCTAATTTGAATATGCGCCGCCTAAAACCTGCTGAGTTAATGTACAAGTCAATGACAGAGGTCCGTTGAGTCATTTGGACATGTTAATTACCTTCCTGACATTCAAGCTTTTTTCTAGGGAGAAAATTCGTACAACTCGAGCACTGATCTTTTATCCAATTAATTGTAGTCTTCTAATTAATTCATATACCTTGATTATATATATTTATATTTTTAGCACTTGAAGGCATAAGCTCTGTAATTATTATTATTATTTTTTTACCACTGTAAACTAACTACTCATAGTATGATAGATGCAACCTTTTTAAGAATTAGTAATTTATGAATCACTTTTGTACTTGATGAATTATTATTAATCTAAATTGATATTTATAAATTAACTAAGCACTGCACTTTACAAATTGATTCCTAATTTCAGTCAAATGAACTTCTAATGAATTGATTGAATTAATTTAAGCCGCACCTGTGATTAATTTGATCTGGCTTAATCATCTTGTAGCCAAATCATCACTTATAAGGTAATAGAATTATTTACTACTATTGTATGAGGAATAAAGTGGGGCATTCTTTTTCTTTCTTCTTTTTTTGTTAATTTAGTTATTACTGGCCTGAGGCCAGATCTCGACCTTACCTAAGGATAAAAAATCCTATTTATATCCTTTTATACAAGGGAAATATTTGTCTGTTGGAGGGGCCTATAGAGTATTAAAATAATACATTGGTGGCCTGGAGATTAAAAAAATGGTGTTCAGTAGAATTGAACTTGTGACTTCAGGACTTCAACTTCACCTCCTTTTCAGGACTTTAGGTCTTTTTGCCTCTTTGGGTACTTTGTGTCTTTTCGATGCTTTCGGGACTTCAGCTGTTTGGCTTCTTGACAGAAGAGGTGGCACGGAAGAGGAGGCATGGCTTTGACTTGGACAAGGGGGGCCTGGCTATTTCAAAAAGTGCAGCACATCCGGGTCCGGACCTGATACAGGAGTACCCCCTGTGCCCCCTGATGGCAGCCCTGTCTACTGATTAACACTCAATGACTATATTACAAGGATCTTGTAATGGTAGAACCCTACAATGAATGAAAACTGAAATATTTTTGCCAGGAGAACCACAAAAGGAGAGATTATATCTGTAACACGGAGGGTTCTGTGACCATATAAAGGTATGACTGTGGGCGGAGTTATACAAGGAGTATCACTCCTTGTATTATAAGGTATAATAATTCCCCAAATGTAAATTTATAAGAATTTTAGAAATTACTGAAGAGCTCCAGGAATACATAAAATGAGGAAACTTTCTTTCTACATTATTTTAAAAAAATTGTCATCTGTTGTGTTCTCATTGTTCTCACAATGTTCTCTTTGTGAAATATTTGAACTTTTTATTTTTGACATTTACTTGTAACTGTACAATGTCTTTTGGAATTCAGACTGGACCTTAACAATATAATGAAACATTTTGGCATAAAGATACAGCTCACCACAGCCCAACTGGAAGACAAAATGGCAAAGACCTCCATTGCCACAGTATAAATGCCCCGTGCACTAAGATAGGCTGGGATAAAAGACACCCAGACACTAAGGAAAGCCAACATACTGAATGTTATATATTTGGCTTCATTAAATCTGTCAGGGAAGCTTCTGACCAGAAAGGCAACAATGAAACTGATGCAAGCCAGAAGTCCAAGATAAGCCAGCATGCACCAGAAAGCAGTGGGTGACCCTTCATTGCAAGCAACAGTGATGATTCCAAGTTTGTTTTCAGTGTCAAGTTCATGGAAGGGAGGAGAGAAAATCAGCCACATCATACACTGAAACAACTGGATAAAGACACACAACAAAATGATGCTGTATGATACTTTTAACCCTATCCACATTTTTAACCTGCTTCCTGGTTTAGTTGCATTAAAAGCAATGACAACAGTGATAGTTTTGGCCAGAACACAAGAGATGCAGAGAGCAAAAACCATCCCAAATGCCACCTGGCGTATAAGACACTTTTCAGGTTGTGGGTAACCAATAAACCCTAAGCAGCAAAGGAAACAGAGGAACAAGGAAAGCAGGAGAAGACAACTAACTGGATAGTTGTTGGCTCGAACAATTGGTGTTTTTTTATAATTAAGAAAAACACCTAATATAACAAGTGGGACCAGAGAAGAGAATAGGGCAGTGGCTGCCAAACTGTAGCCCAATGGTTCTTCATACGAAAGGAATTCTGTAGTTCTTGGTAAGCATCTGTCCTGTTGTAGATTAGGCCACATGTTCCACAAACATGGATGACATTCCACAGCATCTAAAGAATATTAATATTTATAAGGAACATACTAACTCTTATTCATAAGCATAGACACAATATTTCCCTACCTGTTTGGTTTGAAAACTGTCCCTGGGGACACCGAGCACAGCTGTAGCAGCAAAGGGGGTTTTCTGGTAGTATAACTTTTCTAAACCCCATCGGACAACTTGGACTGCAATAAGAAAGAGGAACCTATGGAAAAGATTTATCGGTATTATGAAAATTAGTGGTGGGCGAATCTACCCAGTTTCGCTTCGCCGAAAAATTTGCGAATTTCCAGTGAAATTCACGTATCGAGGCACGTTTTTGATGCGCGTCGCGACAACTTCGAAGCCTCACATCGTGTCATTTTCGTCGCGTCGCGCCGTTTTTGTTGCATCAAAAACGACGCGTGACACGGTATTTTTTGTGAATTTTCACCAGGCGAATTTGCCCCTTGTGAATAAATTCGCCCATCACTAATGAAAATCATATAGTGGCAGCAAGCTACTAAGCACTTTACATTAGTGTATAACAAACTGGGGTACTGCTAAATAATTTAACAGATAAGTTTGAAGTATTTATTGAAATGTTGGGTATTTTGTTAAAAGTTTTTTATTTCTAGCACCTGTTACCTAGCTTCCATCTAGCAAAAGATATCAGCTTACTAACATGGCAGATCAATCTATGGAACAGTGTTGCATCTTTGTAATGAATACCAGTGAAACTATAGGTAAACAGTGGTGCATCCTTTGTATTGATATCAGTGAACTTGTTCACTAGAAATGTATCGAATACGCTCCTGAAAGAATATTATATGGTTTTACAGCAGTTTATAGTTATTCGTGGGTTTTTAATGGACCTTAAATTTTTAACTTTCTTTTAAGCTCAAGGGATTCCTTTGTTCCTTTTAGAATGATCTTTCCTTCTTGTGCACAAAGAAAAATTTATTGTAAGGTATCATATACTTACAGTATGTAAATAAATCAAACCCCTGAAAACGTCTCTTCTTAAATGTTATCAGTCCATATATGACCTATTTCATTATCCTAAACCCATTTTACTTGATTTAATTTAATCACATGTCCGTGACTTTCTTTTATTTTAATTTCCATACTGGAGCCTAATTCTGTATTGTCAGGAAGTACATTCTCTTAGGGGCAGATTTACTAAAGTTCGATTAGTAAATTCAAGTCCAAATTTTTTTTTGTCAAAACTCACAAATACATGATTTTCCTCTTTATTACCATGAAATTCTGTCTAAATCTCATACAAGAATTTTGCTCGTTGACTTTTCCATGTTGTCTTTTCAACATTGCAGCATGTTCATCTTTTATAGAGCTTTGAGCCATGCTTATTAAAAATAGAGTTCCTCCTTTTCAATTTGCCCTAACCCTCCTAAATTATAAACTTCAACATTTATTTTCCTTTCCTTTAATTATGGAACCAAGTTTCAGTATCGCCAACAAAATCATACTACCAGTCAAGCTTACATTAGTGAGAGTGAAACTGGGCCTTTTCACTAAGAAATTCACAAAAGTAGGGGAACATTTTTGAAATACTAAAATTTTGCCAGATGCATGTGAGCCAATTAGTAATTTTTTTCAGGTGCCTAAAAAATCTTTTAAGGGGAAAAAAAATACATGGCAAGACTCTAATAAATAGGCTTACATTTTCTCTGTATTTTTTGGCAAAATCTAAATGACATTTCCAGACTTCATTTGTTAATGTTGTTGCATCTCCAAGTTCCCTTTTAGTTATCTACTCTTTCATACTGTCTACCTCTGTTCTGAAATATAAACTGTATTGTGATTATTTGAATATCCTCCCCCACAAAAAAAGAACATAGGAGGAGAGTTTGCACTTTTGGTTTAGAAGGTGCTACCATACAGTTATATACAGTTGAGGTGAGGGGTAAGGAAGAGAATGCAAATACACTCATTTATATGTTCACTATTGTATAGTACAACTTACATCAAAATATTTATCTTTCTGTACCTGGTTCTCACCATTTGTCCACATAATAGCAGCATTGTCAACTTTTAAAGTGTCAGGGGATCTGATATCATAGCTCCCAATTTTAGCCTGTTTCAGTGTTCCCTTGATACCCAGTCGCCAGTTTACAATGTCATAGACAGGTGGAATGTCTCCATTTGAATAAAAAAACACTTGCCTCCCACCTTTGGTCTTGAAGTTCACATTTTTAATGTATTTGAGAAGCTAAAAGGTAAAACATATTCTGTAAATAACTAAAACAATATCGTATTGTAAACAGCAACATCATTTATAGCAGCTGAATAAAATAATCTCTTACTTGCCAAGGTTGAAAAGAAGAAATGTTGGCACAATTGTCATTATTGAATAATCCAGTTCCAGGTGTACAATAAAGCAAATTTTGTAGACCCCATGCTATTGCATACACAGCAGTATACACATTGAGGGGTAATCTGTGTTCCTCTTCAGTTAAGATTGTGTCCAATTTTTCATGACCTGTACATGCATTGGCTGTAGCATTGCCTGTTACAATAACTGAATTGTCTTGTGCTAGCCACTTACATGAGAACATTTCTTCCCAAAATTCCCTTATAAATGAATCATAAATATATTCTGATGGGTTACGATTTATGAGATATTGATTGAACATTGGCATCTGTCCACTTTGGATAGCAAATCCAATGGTTCCCAATAAAATCATTTGGAATAGTCCTTGAGAGAGTAAATTTGATGTTGCCAAAGATTCACTGACCACCCAGATATTTCCAGTGATATTCTGCCTCACCATTTCCTCCACCACAATCACAAAGTCAGGATCAGAAGATATTACAACTATAACCTTGGCAGTTGAATTTTTGATGATTTTTGCAATGTAAGGAGCATTCCTGTTTGGCAGACCAGTCAAGATATTCTCTGCAAAGGCCACACAAATGCCAACTTTAATTATTTCCTGCTTTACAATTTGGAGTCCAGACTGACCATACTCATTATCATTGGCTAGGAGACCAACCCAGGTCCAGCCAAAATGGAAAACTAACTGGGTGAGGCCTCTCATTTGAAATTCGTCACTTGGTATGGTACGAAAAAAGGAAGGGAACAGGTCACGCTCACTAAGAATAGGGTTGGTTGAAGAATAACTGATCTGGAAAAAAAATGCAGTCTTGAAATTAGACCCTTCAAAATTAACCCGAGTGGACATATAAACTATATACACCAATATCTATATTAATTGTAGAGTTTAGAAAAAAATAACCTATTATATTATATTTGTCCAAGCAATCATCCAAGCCACACTTAAAAGCACCACCTGGCAAGGTATTCCCCAACTTCTCTGCCCTCTCTGTGAAGAACCACCTACACTGCTTCAATTGATCATTCAGTTCCTCAAGCCTAAAGGGATGGAGTCTTGTTCATTGATCTTTTTATAGGAACAAGGATGTCAATCTATCTGTCTATTATGTCCACTAATTAAATTTAACATAAAAAAAATTAAGGATCAATTCTATTTACCTGTGGATATCGGTACAGTCCTAAAATGTGACCCATCAATATAGACCGTGACGATCCAGAATCGCCAACAATACCAGCAAGAGGAGTCTTTGAGAAACAATGATAATTTGGAATCATTTCCTGTGCTCCTGACACCATCATAAGAGTTCCTTCTGCTGTTCTCCGTAAAGTATTGCAAGTGTCAAAAACCTGGAAACCCAATGTTATGTTTGGTAGCAATTTGGGGTCTTCATTAATCTCCTTCACAGCGAATGGTATGGCATGCATGGTCTGGTAGTGTTCAGTAGCAAACCTAGTGTGCAACCAAGAGAAAAATCACGTTGCATAATTTCACCTCCTTTGCACTACCTTGGGTCACTTCTCTGCCCTTCTACAACTTACACTTACAACTTATATAAGGATCTATATATAGTTAGTTCTTTTATGTCAACTCCCCTTCTTTCCCTTAAAGTGGACCCGTCACCCAGACACAAAAATCTGTATAATAAAAGTCATTTTCAAATTAAACATGAAATCCAATTTCAAATTTGTATTAAAGCATTCATAGCTGTTTTAAGCTCATTTAAAAATCTCATAGAGGAAAAAGAGGAGAGATTGATCAATGCACATTACCTGGTCCCCTGTCATATAAGTAATCTATGCAGCCGCATGTGTACAAAGACAGGGGTTTTTTAGTTACAAAATTATGATCATAAGATTGATAAGCCACCACACTTTTAAGTCCCTTTAAATGGTGTAACAATGCCTTTGGAAATGGGTGTTGGTCTGGGAAGTTTCTCTCTCTTAAAAGCCGCAAGCGGGGGAGGATTAATCTCCTGGAACCAAATCTGGGGTCTATGTTGTCTCTCCTCTTTAAAAGCTAATGGTGGGGGAGGACTAAGCCCGGTGGATGAAACCAATGCCCAGGTCGGGAGA
>CM044435.1:142273195-142284691 GCA_024363595.1 Xenopus borealis | reverse complement strand
GGCAGGTTCCTTACCTCTGACACTCAAATTCAGGGGGTTTGCTTGTGAAATTAAGGTCATTGTAGACTCTGTCCAAATGAACTCTAAATGTACCCCCTATTATAATATCCCCTGGATGGCTCATATAACCATTTTTACTCTCACTGGGAAGGTTGCAACTCTTTCTGGAAGCAGAACAGGCACACAAGGTTATATATATTGTACACAAAGCCCATACTGAAGAAGGGACACTCCATTGATGTTGGTGAAAAACCTGCATATACAAGACAAACATCTCTAGAACACAACACAGTCATTCTCTCAGTTTGCCATTTATCCAAGCAGATTCTGATTCAAACAGCATCACATACACTGACAATTTACTAAACTAGTTTTATGTGTTGCAGATAATTATCCCAGACCTGTGGGACCCCCCACATTAAGACGGATACATTTTCTAAACTGCTTTGGGAACAACACATCTCTCTGTATCTCAATTTTACATTCTTACTTGGTCCCAAATGGGAATATTCTAGAAATGTGTTTCACAAAGAATGCAGGTTTTTTCTGTGGGAAAAATGCAGAACAATAGTATTGCCACTTTTCAGGCCTGTGTCGTCTGGGTGGGCCGCTGATATCATGGGGTGAACTGCTGATATCATGGGAAAAATTTTGCAATTTGCAATTGCAATTTCCTAATTTGGAAAACTAGGCAGGGCAGTTTTGATCCAGGCCCAGCCCTCTTCCAAAAACTGGGCTGTCTGGGTCAAAACCATGATTGAATGACAAACACTGGGCTTTAATACCCAGGTCATATACAAGAATTCACAAGTGTTATACCTGATATTTAACTTATAAAGTGAAAAACAAATTGTTTGCATTTGATTTTAAAAAATTTAACTGTTCAGACTGTTTTATGAAAATGAGATGAACAATAGATGCAGTGTATTTGAATACTGACACTATTTTTCAAGGGACTTGAGCCTAACCACACTCACCATACAATATGAAGGGATACCTACAAGCCATTCCACTTGCCTCTCTTGGATCATGTGCTGACAGCTTTGCCAGCATTGGAACTAAAGACCATGCCACAGATCTCTGCTCTTTGAAAGAGAGCACAGAGATCTGTGCCCAAACGCCATGTGAAAAGTGCAAAAAAAGCCTGATTGCATCTTTTGGCTTTGTAAATGGGGCATACTGCCTTGCAAAATGTATATCTGCATCATAATTAAATATAACTTGAGTTGGAACTACACCTTTAGGTGCCAGGGATGTTGTATGCAACCTTGGTGAAACAGAAGGACCATTGAATATTAAAATGTAAATTAATTGACCAAAGTAGAAAAGGCAAGAATGTCCAAAATATCACTTTTACCTGTGTATGCCATAAATGCAAATAATAGATTTTATTTTTTATTGATTTTTTGTTTCAGGAAGGTGAATGCAATGTTGAATTTGACCAAATAAGATAAAAACTAAGCACGGGTGCAAAAGAGCATTGTTCTAGCTACAACTTGAAACCCAAATACAGGTGGTATACAAGTTCAGTCTTTAAGGAGCTTCTTCATTGTCTTAGAATAACATTGACAACATTAAAATAAAAGTTGATTCTAAGATAAAGTTTTGTTTGGAAACAATAAAAGCTCCAAAGCAAAGCAAAGACCAGATCCTTCTTCTTTATTTAAAATTGGATCTCTTATTTTAAAGCATTGGATTTAATTTTAAGTTGCTCTCTTGTGTTCATGGTGGGTCTGAACAAGACTATTAAACATTTTGGCACAAACATACAGACCACCACAGCCCAGCTGGAAGATAGAATGGCAAAGACCTCCATTGCCACAGTATACATGCCCTGTGCACTGAGATAGGCTGGGATAAAGGACACCCAGACACTGAGGAAAGCCAACATACTGAATGTAATATATTTGGCTTCATTGAAACTGTCAGGGAGATGTCTAGCTAGGAAGGCAACAATGAAAGTGATGGTGGCCAAAAGTCCAAGGTATCCCAGCATGCACCAGAAAGCAGTGGGTGATCTTTCGGTGCAGTAAATAATAATGATTCCAGGTTTTAAGTCAGTGTCAAATTCAGCAAATGTAGGAGATAAGATCAGTCTTGTAATACTTACACATAACTGTATAAAGGAACACAGCCCGATGATACAGTAGGCCACCTTTACTCCTGTCAGTTTTCTTATTCTGCTGCCTGGTTTGGTTGCATTAAAAGCAATGACAACAGTGATGGTTTTGGCCAGAACACAGGAAATGCAAAGGGCAAAAACCATCCCAAATGCAACTTGTCGTAGATGACACTTTTCAGGTTGTGGGTAACCAATGAAACCTAAAGAGCAAAGGAAACAAAGGGCTAGGGACAGCAGGAGGAGGCAACTAAGGGAATAATTATTGGCTCTAACAATTGGTGTTTTATTATAATATTTAAATGCTCCCAAAATAATAAGTGGGAACATAGAAGAGAATATTGCAATCACTGCTAAGCTGAAACCTAAAGGTTCTTCATAGGAAAGGAACTCTGTTGTTCGGGGAAAGCACCTGTCTTGATGAAAATTGGGCCACATGTCCCAGGAACATGGTTGACATTCCACAGCATCTGTAGAATAACATAACATTTAATATTAGCTTTTTTATAGAAGTGATGCAATCCAAGAACAGAAACATTACTTGTGCCATTACCTGTTTGGTTTGAAATCTGACCCTGGGGACACCGGGCACACTCATGGCAGCAAGGGGGTTTTCCTCGTACAATCACCTTCCTAAATCCTGAGGAACAGCTTGGGCTGCACTTGGCAAGAGGAACCTTAAAAAAAATTAAAAGAATTTATGACTGGATTATGAATATTAAAGAATTATAACAATAACATTGAATACATTATGTAATTGCCCTGTGTAAAGATCACATTCACTTGCAAAGACCTTTAATATTTCAGCAGCTGGATTCAACAGTAGTGATGGGCGAATGTATTCGCCAGGGGCGAATTTGTGGCGAATTCCCGCGATTCTGCGCTGGCGAATAAATTCGCGAAGCGCCAACGAAAATTCGCCTGGCGAAAATTTGCAAAAAAAAGCGAGTCGCGCGTCGTCTTTGACGCGACGAACACGGCGTATTGCGCGTTGAAAATTAGAACGTGCCGTGACTTGTTTCGCAAATTTTTTCGCCAATTCGCGAATTTCGTTGGAAATTCGTGAATTTTTCGGCGAATCGAAACTGGGTAGATTCGCCCATCACTATTTAACAGCAATACATCTTATAGAAGGGGTATGATTTAGAAGACTAACAGCCAATTTAATAAACCTTAAATTTTTAGAGGGAAAAAAAATTTTTTTTTTTGACCTATGATATGCAGGAATCCAAATAAAAAGGGTTAATATAAAATGTGTATTTCTCATCATTGTTTTAATATAGTAACCTAGTAACACAGTATCACGTTGAAAAGGGACACAAGTTTAATAGGCCCTGACATTTCGTGTACAAAGAGGTATACACAGCTCACACAGAGATCCAAACAGCCCCCCACTAGCCTAATAAATAATCTATGGCAATTTACAGCAGCCCCAGGCCTGCTGTTCAGGCCTGGGGTGGAAATTACTTTGTGACTCAAAGAGTGCAATTTGACCACTCCCTAGATCAATTTTGATCTTAATTTTCATAAACCTGTTTTTTGTCAGTTTCTTAAAATCCATCCAACCCCTTCCTGTAGCATGCATTCCACTGACTTTATTGAGGAGTACCACTCTGCCCCTGCCGGCTCCTCCATTTGCTTGTACAACCAAAGTATTTCATAACCACATTATCCAAATTATCTCTATTTTTGCCACTTGCATGTCCAGAACTGGGCCTCCATAAGCAATTCCATACAAAGCATCACCCAGGTAAAAGTGAGTGTTTCCAAGACCATACTTTTGCTATTCCACCTAGACATAAAGACTGACAAGAGTATACAGGATAAACTACATCTTCACCTTTTACAAACTGCAAAGGCATTCATTTAACACAAATGGAAATCAGTAGCTCCCCCTACCTTTCCTTGACTGGGTGTAAAAAGGTGGAATGAGAGGAAATGTCATGTATGCGAAAAAATAAGAGTGAGTTCTACTCGTCAATAAGGTCACCGTGGTTGAGCTTAGGTAACAAACAGCATTAAGAGCGATTGCTACCCCCTACCCTATAAATGACAAAAAGGGTGAAGTTTTATTAATTAAGCATTCCATTCGACTGTTAATGAATTGGGATTAATTTTATTTAATGGACACAATCTAAAATTATATATAAATTATTGAATAAATAATTATAAGCAAGCACTGGCATTTTACTGAGTACTGAATAATTATGGACAGCAATGTTAATTAATTCAAGCGAATCTAGGTATATATTTTACTTGTACATTAGGGAAGAAAGACATACGGGGTTGTCCCTTCTTTCTTTTCTTTGTAATTTTAATGTAGTGATTAGTGATAGGCGAATCTAGGCAGCTGAAAAAGTTGCGAATTTCTAGCAAAATTCGCGAATTGGTAAAAAATTTGCGAAATGACGCGTCTCGTTTTTGACGTGCATTGCGTCGTTTTTGTCGTGCATTGCATCATTTTTTTTGGCGAATTTTTGCCAGGCAAATTTTTTCGGGTGTTTTGTGAATTTATGCGCCGGCAGCGAATCTCGGGAATTCCCTGCGAATTCGCTGCTGGTGAATAAATTCACCCATCCCTTGTAGTGATGGGCAAATTTATTCACCAGGCATGAATTTGCGGTGAATTTCCGTGATTCGCTGGCGGCAAATAAATTTATGAAGCAACAGCGAAAATTCGCCTGCCAAAAATTCACTGGCGTAAAAAAATATTATAATAATAATTTTCGGCAGACAAATTTTTGCTTCCGTTTCGTGTAAAAAATGTGATGCAACTCATTTCGCGAAGTTTCCGCCAATTCGCAAATTTCGCTGGAAATCACTGTTAATAAGTGTAGAATAAATGAAGAGTATTAAAATAAGGTGGGAATAAGTTTTTGCCCATGAAACAATTACTTCCTCAGTTTCTATTTTAGTCTTCTTGGTTGCTGTTATACAACACTTGAAGTATGTTTATGTTTTAAAGGAAAATTCAGCTCCCGCTGACTTTTAAATGCTTTCCTCTTCATTCATATTATTTTACTTAATTCCAAGGTAAGCCACATAGGGTGCTCTGACAAATACTTCCTAAGGGATTCTTTTCAGAAAAATATTTAACTTTATTTACAATGAAAATTAAGGTTCCAATCTATGCAACAGTAGTACTATGCTGTCTCCTTGTACCACAATTGCTATGAATATTCATCTTGGATCAAATGTAAAATAAAAGCGGCTTCACTGTTCTGAGTGAATATATCTAGAGTGAGTTTTCAAACTGAAGCCTTATTTATTTGACCCGTGTTGTTTATAGTGTAATTTTAAGAGAATAATAGGAGACAGACCCACATACAAAGACAGAGGCTGAATGAGGAACAATAGTTGAAAATAAGTCTTGGATTGTATCACCTATTTTAAAATTAAATTCATTTTTTAGTAATTGGCTTTCATGACTTAATGGAACTCAAACAGAACTTCAGCATGTATCAAACAAACAATAAAGGAGCTTCAAAATGAAGACAAGTAAGGGAAATGGGAAAGGCTGTTGGTGAGACAAGAATAAAGCTGTTTTAGGAAGACAAGAGTTGTTATTAGCAGTGAAGCCTCGGGAAGAATAGCCAAATAAACACAGTAAGCATTAACAATTTTGGAAAACAAATGCAGAATAAATAAAATAAAATGTGGTACATATAACATGGATGGTAGGCACTCCTGATAGCAATACCAAGAACCAACCATTAACATCTTTTTATTTTTGAGAGAAGAAAGCAGTTTCAGTCAAGGGTTTAATTAAGGCAACTTTACTGTGTGTGCTTCAAAGAAATTAAACATGAAAATGTCTAACATAAACAGTTAACATACCTCAATGCTATTGTCAGGCCACAGAAGTCTACCTTTATCTACAATCAAGATTTTCCCATCAGGAGCACTAAGGTCATAACTCCCAACTGTCACCTGTTCCAATGTACCCTTGGCATTCACATGCCAATTCACAATGTCATAGACAGCTGGAGGGTTCCCGTTTGCATCAAAGGAAACATGACTCCCGTCTTTTGTCCTAAAGTTAACATATTTTAAAAAATGGAGAATCTGGAAAGTTAATGAACATTAAATCAATACAAAGATGAAGATTTAAAAAAGGAGTCTAATTACTTGTAATTGTATAAGAAAACTGTTGCCTTACATGCCATGGGTCAAATGAAGAAACATTGGGACATTTTTCGAACTTGAAGAGTTCAGTTCTGGGTGTACAATAAAGAAAACCATGTAAGGCCCATGCTATAGCATAAATGGCAGTGTAGACATTGAGAGGTAATCTATGATAGTCTTCACTGAACAGGCTTTCCAATTTTTCATTTCCTGTGCATCCATTTGTTGTGTCATTGTCTGCCAATTTAACATTATTCCACTTACAAGAGAAGGCTTCCTCCCAAAATTCCTTAATGAACATATCATACACATATTTTGAGATGTGAAGGCTACTAAAGTACTTAGTAAATGATGGCATTTTTCCACCATGGATGGCAAAACCTATGGTGCCCACCAAAATCATCTGGAATCTCTTATTGCGAAGTAATACTGAAGTTGCCCAAGATTCACTGGCAATCCAAATATTCCCAGTCACATTCTGTTTCAGCAGTTCCTCTACCACTATCACAAAGTCAGAATCTGAGGCAATCACAACTACAACCTTTGCCGTAGACTCTCTTATAACTTGAGCAAGATGAGGAGCATTTCTGTTAGGTTGATCAGTCATGATATTTTCAGAAAAGGCCACACATGCCCCACCATTAATAATCTCCTGTTTTACCATCTGAAGCCCAAACTGTCCATAGTCATTATCATTAGCTAGGACACCAACCCAAGTCCATCCATAATATAAGACTAGGTAGGCCAGACCTTTCATTTGAAAATCATCACTAGGTATGGTACGGAAAAAGGAAGGAAATAGATCACGATTGCTGAGAGTTGGATTAGTTGCAAAATAACTAACCTGAAAAAATACAAATTAAGCAAAGTTAGAAATATATATCTTCTATTCTTTCTGCAAGAGTTTAAAACATAAAGATAATACAATCATTAAATACAATTTTTTACCTGTGGATATCTGTATAGTCCCAAGATTTGAGCCATAAGAATGGATCGAGTAGACCCTGAGTCACCAACGACACCAACAAGAGTTGTCCCTTTTGAACAGTGATAGTTTGGAGTCATTTCTTTTCCTCCCGATAGCATTGACAGAGTCCCTTGTACTGCTGGTCTCAAGGTATTGCATGTATCAAATATCTGGAAGCCCAAAGTAATGTTGGGAAGGAGTTCAGGATCCGCATTAATCTCTTCCACAGCATATATTAGAGCATGCATGCTTTGGTAATGTTCAGTAGAAAACCTTGTATGAGAAACACATTATTTTTGACAATGCAGTATTTTGAGTTATTTAAAATATGTATATTTTACTATGTGTTATGTACTATGTATTTTTTTCTACCTCTTATTTTTATGTTTCACTGTTTTATCCTCTTCACAATCACAGTTAAGGGCTCATTTACAAGCACAAGTGCAATATGCAAAGTTCAATTTCAGACACAAGTTATTTTTTTTACCCACAATGCAACATTTTCTCCACAATACTGTGTCAATGTGGCTGAGCATAGTTGAGCTTCATACTTTCTCAGACACAATAGCTCATACACACTTACATGCTCTTCAACACTAATCAGACATTGAGGGTGGTGGTAGCTCCAAGGTTCTCATTTGTCAAAAGGCACTTTACACAGTTTCTAAGAGGAAGTTGGACTGAATCAGTGGTGCCAAGGGGGGGGGGAGCAGTGGGAGGAGCCATTTTTCAGCTTTGTTGAAAAATTTGCAAAGCATACTTGGTGGTTCCTAAAATGTATACAAACATGCAAAATGCAGTAAACAATTGCATCTATATTCTTTTGCACCGAGAAAAAATACACCTACTGTGTGTCTCAATCATCTCTAGGATTTATATACAAGAAGTTGATTACAGAGGCACAAGAGAACCATAACTTTCCACCTGTCATTGACCAAGTGTAAACTACAGGCTTCCAAACTTTGTTCACATGAATGTTAAGAATTGTGTTAAATTTTTGGCTCTGCTATTGATCACCGATTTCAGTAATGGCGTTCAACACAACAGAATACAAGTGCGAAGAACACTTCTAAAAGACAGCAGCTCCATTAGAAAAAATTGTAGAAAACAAGGATAACCATTGTATACATACAGTATATATGTTTAAGTTCCAATGCATTAAACCTGTGTGGTCAAATTATCACAAGCAGATATTTAGTCTACTTAAAATTGTTGCTAAATTTTGCCTGCTCAGTTGTGTCTACAACAGACCAAGTTTAAAGTTCTACTTACCTTTGACATTGTAGACTTCTAGGTTTGCTAGTGAAACTGAGGTCACTGTAAACTCTATCCAAGTGAATTGTAAAAGTCCCCCCTATAACAATATCTCCGGAACAACAAACATTTCCAGTAATATCCTCTGTTGGTAGGCTGCAACTTTTATTTGATTTATTTGAGCCCATACAAGCACACACATCTATACCAAATGCAAAGATAATCCATACTATAGATAAGAGAAACCAACCCTCTGTGTATCCCACTTGCATTTTAAGGAGAATCAGCTCTAGAGAGTGACTGATTCTGTATTCAGTTCTATACAGACAGTATTACATTCATTGAAATGGGTTTTTATATGTTATGTAGTTGTAGTGAGGAGTCCTGTGGGAGCACACATCATGCGTGGGTATTATTTAAACTGTTCAGGGAAATGTAAGTACATTTTTTTCCCTTTCTCAATGTCACAAACTCATTTGATCTCAACTGGGACCCTTGTATAACATTGTTCCAAAAATATAAGCAATACAGGAATATTTACAAAATAATTAATACTGCATTCCACTTCAAGATGCAATTCCCACCCACCATGCTGACGGTAGAACTAGGGACAGAACTGTTCTTCAACCACATAGTGACCGTCATGTTTTTGATTCTGAGCAATTCATGTATAGTGCATATTGATATGGTTAGTGGTTACTCCCTAGTCTGATACATCATTTAAATTATTATTAATAGTTTTTTAATCCAACTTTACAAAAACCTGACTGTGATATATGAACACAGAGCAGAGTGAAACTTGGAACCTATTCAACCCTGGAACTACTACATCCAGGGGGATGGGAGTTCCAAAATGATTATTAATGACTGCTAGTGCAATCCTTTTAATATAGACTAAAATGTTGCATATATTCATAAAAGCTGCTTGCATCCGAAAATGCTCTTTGCACATCTGAATAGTTGTGCTGAGCACTATTGTATCCATCTTACCTCTTCTGATGAATCCTGCAATAATTAAATAGAAGCAGATTTTCCCTGTTGATCCACTCTGTTATTCAGTGTTTCTTTCTCAGCTCATCAACGGTTATTGGAAAAGCCAACTCCATCCAGTAACATAATAGAATATAGAAGCCGGAGAGCTTTTCAGTGCAGTTAAAACTTCGTTTCTTGCAGCACTACATGTTTCGGACAACACAGGTCCTTCCTCGGGTGCATATTACCAACAACTTAAATCCTGTGACCTTTTTAAACCCAAATGACCTCCCATCATTCCAAAGTGTATTCTCAGCTCCATCTTGTGGCCAGAGATAAAAATAATTTTACTTATGGATACTATTGCAACAATTAACAATCTATCCACTAGATTACACCACAATGTAGCAATTGCTATTTTCCATGTTAAAATGTACCAATAAATAGTTACTTACTACTATACGTTTTGTCTTTCCATTCATTACTTTCAACCAGTGTTTCCATAGTTGAGAATTTCATACCATTTTCTTTTTCATACTATAAGAATCTATAATTGAATAAAGTTTTTTATAACTGAACCTTCACATTTTTTTTATTTTTTTTTCATTTCACAGCATCACTTAAGTACATTTATAAAAAAAACATTTAAGGCTCCAAGCTTCGTTCATACCTCTTGGTTCTATTGTATTCAACTTGCCTATCCATTTAGCTTCACATCTGAGTAAAAGGTTTTTCCTATCACCACCTCTTAATTGTTTTTGTATCTGCTCTAGAACCATCCACCTTAGACTGGCTGCAGTATGTTTGGCTGTATAAAAATGTCTACCTACCGGAGTATGTGTTTTCTTTTCTGTGGGATTATATATGTATATATCTTTTATGTTCCCCTATTCTTACTTTCACATTGCATGAAGTTTGTCCCACATAGAGTATTTCACATTTACAGAATAATGAACAAATTGTCATTAAAAAGGCCAATAAAGGGGGAAGTACAGTTATATTAAATAAAGTAGACTATATGGAGGAGGCACACAGATTGTTAAACACCCCTGGCCATTACAACCAAATCATTTATGATCCAACATGGGAAATAAAAAGTAGCATTGATAAGGTTGTAATTGGAGCCGCATAAGCAGGTTTAATCAATGAACAGACAAAGGATTTCTTAATAACCCCACACCCAAGGGTACCAGTGTTTTATATACTTCCAAAGGTACATAAAAAATTTATGAAACCACCGGGACGTCCAATTGTGTCAGGGATGGGGTCAGTGTTACAACCACTTTCACAATATGTTGATACCTTTTTATAGGATATAGTTGACAAAATCCCACAATGCTTAAGAGATACAACAGATTTTTTATTAAGATTGTCAAAAATTGGGGATTTAGATCCTAACTGGATTTTATGCAGTACAGATGTACAATCTCTATACACATCTATTCCCAACTGTAAAATTCACTGCAGACTATAGTAACAACAGCATACATTATCTGGATGTAAAGGTGAATAATAATAATGGGCACTCAACCACTGAACTGTTTAGTAAACCATTAGAACGTAACAATATTTTACGACCTGACAGCTTTCATACACCGAACACCATAAAAGGCATCCCAAAGGGCCAATTTTTACGTCTGAGGAGAATCTCCTCTGATGATAAAAAATATCTAGAAGCCTCAGAGAAATTGATCAGTAAATTTACAACAAGGGGTTACAGGAGAGATGTGTTGAACTACATTAGAGATGAGGTCCTAATCATCCCCAGGGAAAATCTTCTGAATAAAAAAAGAACCAAAACATAATAAATGAAAAAGAATACCGTTTGTAACTGAATTTGGGATGCATAGTAAAAAAATTGTTATGAGGAAACATTGGTCCATACTTGTCCAAGACCATAAATATGGGAAATTATTTAAGGAAAAACCCCTTTTTTCATACAAACGGGGAAAGAATATTTCTAATTATCTTCTGAAGGCTAATATACGCATACAGAAACATAATACTAGATTTTTAAGTACACCAAAAAATTGTACTTTTCCTTGCTTGAACTGCAGTA
>CM044435.1:142239026-142255540 GCA_024363595.1 Xenopus borealis | reverse complement strand
TGTGTTGCTCTCCAACTCTTTTTTAAATTTAAATGTGGCTCACAAGCAAAAAAGGTTGAGACAAGGAGACACAGCCAAATATAGAACCTTAAAGGTGGGAGTTGTACCAAAGAATTCCTGTGTTCAAGGAGGTCTTTGACATTCCAATCATGCCTTCCTTACTCAATGTCAAGGTGAGCATTTTGATAATATTTGTTAGTTTGTCTACTAACCATCAGTATAGTGAATACTATTATTAAGAAACTGATGAAAGGATAATTTGTATTAGTAGTGCCTTGGTACTGTAAGTTTTGTTTTAGACAGAATTAATAGATGGGTATAAATGACTTCTTATTTAGTGTTTCCTAAAAGAGAAAAACTCTTATGCACCAATCATGACCAAGACCTTCGTAGTGTGCCACTGGAAAGATGCCCAGAAGTCTAAATAATAACGATCAAGTTACTATCAAGTCCTGAATGCAGTGCTAAGCTGAAAGCATCAGTTTATTGACATATTTCAAGCTTAGAACTGTGGTGACAGGCGCTATACTGTGCACTAGAAAAATAAGACATAGTTTTCCAAATCTGGAAGACAAGAAGCCATGTGGGAATATTTAATTGTGGTATTAGAGAAATTTGTGGGTTGTTTTATACTGGACTGTTAAGTAGCCCTACTGAACATTTATATGGAGCATGTAGCTTTTATATAGCAAAATAGGACTGAATACAAAGACTAAATGTTTAAAACTGCGAAGAGAAACCTAGGACATAAGGAATCGGAGCATTACCTGGTTTAAAAGAAAAAATTGTACTTTAACTGCGAATGAGCAAATGTTATTTTAGTAGTATTATGTTGAAAGTGCCTGTATATGCTACCATTTATATATACATTGCAGGTAAAGGACCTGTTATCCATGTGCTCTGGACATGGAGCTTTACTGATAATGGATATATCTGCAATTTGGATCTTCATACTTTACATCTACTAGAAAATCTTGTAAGCATTAAATAAGCTCAATAGGCTGGTTCTGCTTCCAATAAGGATTAATTATATATTAGTTGGAATCAAGTACAAGCTACTGTTTTATTATTACACAGAAAAGGAAATCATTTTTAAAAATGTGGATAAAACGGAGTCTAGGGAGACGGCCTTTCCGTAATTCGGATCATTTTGGCTAAATGGTTTCTGGATAACGGATACCTGTAACCCATACATGTATTTAGAAATCAATCTTTTAAATTATTTATGGTCTTCAAATGGGAAGTCTTTATAAGAAATCATATTTAAGAATATGTTCTAGAAAGTATCATTATAAGTAGCAATCCATAGCACAGAAATGCAATTGTTATCAATGATAAAGTAAGTAAGGGAATGCGGTAGTCAGACATTGAAGGTGCTGGTGATGTGGTCTATTTTCCAAAGCTTTTGATACTGTTGAGCATAAAGGACTGTTTTCTAATTGAAGAAGGTCTGTTGAAAATATCTGCACAAAGTAATTGGCCACAGGAAGTACAAAGGATTATTGTAAAATGAAGCAATCTCCAACTGGAGTAGGGTTCTTAGTGGTGTTCCTCAGGGTTCTATATGGGGTTATGGGTCAATTTGAATCCGTTCATTAATAACTTGGAGGTGGACATTGTAAGTAATTCAAGTGTAAGTGTTTGCCAATTGCACAAAGCAATGCAGGCCAGTTCATTCATTCCAGGATGTGGCATTGTATAAGGGGGGATCTTGAAAAGCTGTCAGTTTCATCAAGAAATTCAATAAGGGATTGTTAGTAGCGCTTCTTCCACATGGGTACCTTTGAACCAACAAACCTCTATCTTGTATCAAAAATGGATGTTACTGTACATACCTCTGGCACTGAATATCTGGAGGCTTCACAGTGAAACCAGTGTCTCTGTGCACTCTGTCTGAATGAACTGTGAATGTTCCCCCAATAATAATGTCTCCTTCTTGGCTCAGATATCCAGTGATGTTCTCACTGGGCAGTCGGCAACTGATCTTAGAGTCAGAAGAGGCTACAACATCTTCAACTATTATACCTATAACCCAGACCATGAAGAATCTGAGCCAGATGAATGAGTACAGCATTTGCACGTTAACAATAATCATTTCAACAATGGTTCTCACCAGTGTTTCATTGCTACACAGAAGCTGCTTCTGCCAGTGTCATGTCAAGGATGAGTCTTTTATAAATTGCGTGAATGCCTATGGGATCACAGGCAAACCAATTAAAGTAACGCAAGATCCTTCACTTAAACAGTTTCAACTGGTCCCAAATGAAAATTAGACAAATAAACTATGAAAGTGTAAGGCTATAGTAAAATAAGCAGCACTGTTACTCTCGGCTAGTAATTTTGCCCCAATATATGCTCCAGGAGAAAACCCTGAGAAAGGTGTGGAGACAGAGTGTAGTTCAACTGTAACTGCATGCAGGACACAATAATTAGACACCTGTGGTTCTTGCAGCTTAACCAAATTTATTTAACATTTAACATTTATTCAAGAACATAATCCACATAGAAGTTAATCAAAGATAAGCCGGAACATCGAACAGCATTGGAAATACATATATAGACCCCATAGGGTAACATGGGAGAGAATATACAACAAAGGTACTCTGAGCTTTCAGCCTTTAACTTAAATGGAGGGGCAGATTTATCAAAGGTCGAGTTGTGTTTTCCTGAATTTTTTTTTCCATAACTTTTTTTTTATTTTCCAACATAAAAGTTTATCAGCACAGGTAGACATTATGTCAGAATATTTGTATAGCAGAGGGTTAATTAAAACTACTTATTAGTTTAAGATATTCATTATTATTATTCCCTGCTTTCGCTGTCATTTTGGCATAGAGGAGTGTAGAATGAATATAGGGAAGTTTAAGAGTGAGAGATGTAGCTGAGTACAGAGTATAGTACAGAAAAATAGAATATATGCACTGTGTGAGTTTATTTGATGTGTTTCTCCGTGGATTTTTAGGCAGAAATTTTAGCATTTTGGGTGAAATAAGTCCCATTTGGACCAGGTTTTCTACAAATTCACTACTGTTTCTAGCTGTCATGTATTCCATATTTCTCATGTCTTTAATGTTTGAGAGGACTTCTGGTAGTGTTGGGGGATTGGGTCTTTCCAGAGTTTTGTAATGGATAGTCAGGCTGTTAATATATGATTTGTTAGCCTTTGTTCCAGGGGTATATTTCTTGGAATTGGTTTACCCACAAGTATGTTCCAATTATCTAGTTGTTCTAGGCATTCTTCTACTGCTTTCCAGAAGTTTGTTAATTTGGAACAGTTCTTCATAATAAGCTCCAAGGTGACTGGGTTGTCACAGTGTATCCAGCAAAAGGTGGAATTGTTTGGGTAAATCTGGCTCAGCTGTACTGGTGTGTAGTACCAGAAGAACATGGATTTGTATATGTTTTCTTTATGGCATACACATGAGATGCTCTTCCTGTTGTTTTCCCATATCTCTTCCCAATCTTCTAGTGATATGGTCGTGGATTTAATGGATTCCCATCGCAGCATATATTTGTGCATTGGAAATGGGTCTTTTGGGAGGTTTGTTAAGATTTGTTATAGCGTGGAAATCATTGCATATGCTTTAAAATGGGGTCATAGGGCAGTAGTTAAAGGTTTGCGAGAGACACTACAGGGTTTGAGATCAAAAACTCCTGGTTTCTTTTAGGACACATGATGTCTTTGTGTTTGCATATAGCCAATGCTAGTGATTAGACACTCAAGGTATATAGTAGCGGGGACAAGGGGCATTGTGGATAGGGATTTGGCAGTTAGATGCTTCAGGCATTTTGAGGATTGCCATTGGTGTGGAGTACAAATGTTAAATAGCCATCAGAAAGGGGCCCCTTATACCCACATGCTGGAGAAGGTCAAACAAATAGTTCCAGTTCAGGCAATCAAATGCTTTTTCCATGTCTAGGCTAAGCAGGAGGGCAGGTGTGGGCATCTTTTATAATTTCAATCATGTTGACTACATGGCAGGTGTTATCCCCTGCTTGTCTGCCATAGATGAAGCCAACCTGATCTGAACTGATACATTTGGCGAGATGTTTACTCAGCCTGTTGGCCATCATTTTAGCGAAGATCTTGAGTGATGGACAAATCTGGGGCATTTCATTTTGCCGAATTTTTCGTGAATTTCCTGAGAAATTCACAAAATGGCAAATAATTTGTGAAAAGCTGCCGGCGTCTCATTTTGGATGCAGAAGTCCATTTTTGGATGCTGGCATCTGTTGTTGGACACCGGTGCACATTGGCGGCGTTGAAAAAAAAGATGCTGGCATCCAAAAACGGACGCCCATGTCCAAAACGAGATGCTGGCAAATTTTTCCTGGCTTTTCGCAAATTCATTCACAGCAAATTCGCGCCAGGTGAATAAATTCGTCCATCACTAGGTCCAAGTTCAATAGTGCTATCAGCCTATAGCTTCCACATTGGGTTGGAACATTTCCTTCTTTGTGGATTAGAGTGATATAAGAAGCTAACATGCTATTGGGTATTAAGGCGTCATCTAAAAAGGAGTTGAAGTACTTAGTCATACAGGGTATTAGCTTATCTTAGAATTGCTTATAGTAGGTGTAATTCTGGGCCAGGGGCTTTTGAAGTTTTTGAAGATTTGATAGTGTCCTTTACTTCATCCTCTAGGATAGCTTCATTTAGGCATTCAAGATCTGTTTGGGATAGTTTTGTGTGAATGTTTTGGGTTAAAGTGGACCCGTCACCCCAAAAAAATATTCAAAATCGTATTTGATCACATTAGTCAAGCAAAATGAACATTAATTACATTGTATAAATTATTTTAATCTTGTTTTCTTCAGTCTGTGAATTTATAATTATAGCAAGCAGGCAGGAGCCATTTTGTGGACACTCTCAGAATCTGGTTTGTGCACCAGAATGGGGGACCCGATGTCTATCCCCATGTCCTGGCTACAAAATTAAATGGTTAAGAGAACTGGGGGAATGTGTGGGGAGCATTGGCATCTAGGAAGTGCTAAATGGAAAGTGAAAGTAATTATCTGCCCCACCTCTATGCCTAAGGCTTAGAGGAGTGGCAGACATATTTGATTGACAGCTGAGATTTTTAAATGAGCTTAAAACAGCAATGAATGCTTTAATAAAAATTTGAAATTGGATTTCATGTTTAATTTGAAAAGGACTTTTATTATACATATTTTTGTGTCTGGGTGACGGGTCAACTTTAAGAAGGCTTGTCACTGATCTGTAGTTCTGTTTGGGGTGGCTCCTGGCGGGTATAAATTGTAGAGCTCTTTGTAATATTGTTGGAAAAAATTTGAGTTTTTTGAGGGTAGTTTCAGTAAAACTAAAGCCTGTCTAAGATATTAGCGGGTTTCAGTCTCCCCTGCCTGTAAGGAATAGAACAGCACAGAAAATGACAGGATGTGCAGATGCAGTGGATTTTTCTGACCTTAGATAAACCTTGTTGGAGAAAGGGCTATGAATTGAAGCCATTGTTCAAGCTCTAGCATACAGTATACATCATAGTAAAAAAAAATATAAGACTGACCAGGTACAACATTTAGGGGCAGATTTATTAAGGTTCCAATGGTAAATTCAAATTCAAAATTTTCTATTTTAATTTGGTCAAAACTCACAAATTTGAATTTAAAAGCACTAACTTGTACTTGGTGAGAGTTATCACACCTTGACCATAGAAATAGTTCTAACTCAAATATTCTCCACCTAAAACCTGTTGAGTTAATGTAGAATTCAGTGGCAGAGATCACTTGAAGCATTTGAAGATGATAAAAGTAGTAGCATTGAGCCAAATGTTTGCCATGTTTTGCTGCAAAAATGACACCCCATAGAGTCCATTGGGAGAAAAAAAATTAATGTGTAAAAAAAATGTTTTTTTTTTTGGATATCTCATTTTAAAAATTGGCTTTAATTTTAAGCGGCTCTCTGGTGTTCAAGCTGGGTCTCAACAACACAATGAAACATTTTGGCACAAAGATACAGCCTACCACAGCCCAACTGGAAGATAAAATGGCAAAGACCTCCATTGCCACAGTATACATGCCCCGTGCACTGAGATAGGCGGGGATAAAGGACACCCAGACACTGAGGAAAGCCAACATACTGAATGTGATATATTTGGCTTCATTGAATCTATCAGGGAGGTGTCTGGCCAAGAAGGCAACAATGAAACTGATGGTGGCCAAGAGTCCAAGGTATCCAAGCATGCACCAAAATGCAGTAGGTGATACTTCAGTGCAATAAACAATAATAATTCCAGGTTTGGAGTCAGTATCAAGTTTAGGAAAAGGAGGTGAGAACATCAGCCGTGTAATACTCACACATAACTGAATAAGAGAAGAAATTACAATAATACAGTAGGGCACCTTTACCCCTGTCAACTTACTTAATCTGCTGCCTGGCTTGGTTGCATTAAAGGCAATGACAACAGTGATGGTTTTGGCCAGAACACAGGAGATACAAAGAGCAAAAACCATCCCAAATGCCACCTGGCGCAGATGACACTTTTCAGCTCCTGGATAACCAATAAAAGCTAAAGAGCAAAGGAAACAGAAGATCAGGGAAAGCAAGAGAAGGCAGCTAAGGGAATAATTGTTGGCCCGAACAATGGGTGTTTTTTTATGATGAATAAAAACTGCCAATATAATAAGAGGGATCAGGGTAGATAAGATGCAAATGGCTGCTAAGCTGTAACCCAAAGGTTCTTCATAGGAAAGAAACTCTGTAGTTCTTGGTAAGCATCTGTCCTGTTGTAGATTGGGCCACATGTCCCAGGAACATGGATGGCATTCCACAGCATCTACAGAATAATATTAATATAACTCTTTTTATATGTGAAGTTATACAAAATATTGGATGTTATCTAAAGTCAGAAACAAAATATAATATGTCATTACCTGTTTGGTTTGAAATCTGTCCTTGGGGACACCGGGCACACTCATAACAGCATGTTGGTTTTCCTGGTACTATAACCTTCCTAAATCCTGAGGAACAGCTTGGGCTGCACTTGGAAAGAGGAACCTATAAAATTATAAAACGATTAAATGGGATCATATAAGAAATATCATCATTATAAAGCATCATGCATGTGGCTTAATATGTTTACAGGCGATTGGTTTAAAAAATGCAGCAGTTGGCTTTAACATCTTAAACTCTCATAGCAAGACAAAAATCCTGAAGTTGGTTATCGACATTGTGATTTGGGCTGGACAATCCATTAAAGTTAGGTTTTGTGGGGGTTTCTTCTGATAATCCAAAATTGAGTTTTTAGTGCAGCAGTCAAACAATTTGAATGGCACACAAATTTGTCAACAAGTTTTTCCAGAATTGGGAAATGAAGTAAAAAATAGTAAAAATCTTTGTCCGACTGCCTTCCATTCAGTAACATTGAGAAGGAATAAACAGCCTGCCAGAAAGCAGTTCCTTCCTTAAGTGCTGGCACGTGACTGGGGCAGCTGGGAAAATGACAAAATATCTAGCCCCATGTCAGATTTAGAAACTGAATATAAAAGAAATCTGTTTGCTCTATTGAGAAATGGATTTCAATGAAGAAGTCTACTGGAACAGCACTATTAACTGATGCGTTTAGAAAAAAAACATGTTTTCCCATGAAAGTATCCCTTTAAGAACAAAGGGGGCTAATTATCAACTGTCACTTTTTTTTACCCCCATTGTTTTTTTTTGTGTTAAAAATTTATTTTACTTACAGTATGTTAAAAAGCATGAAAAATGGAAATGTTAAACTTCAGCATCTCAAAACTTGCAATCTCATGGAGAAGTCAATGAGAGCTGTCCTAGTGAGCTTGTAAACTAATTAAAAATGATTAAAATATGAATATGAGGTATTTATTTTTAATAGATATTTGAATTTTTTTTAAATTGTTCAAATTGTAAGTTTGTTCAAATGATCAAAAACTCTAAAAATACACAGTAAAATTTTGATAAATAGGCATGTAGGCGTTGCCTGTGTCTTGGGTTTAAAGGTACACATTTAATCATGGTAACTTTTCAGTGTCTACTTTAGATAATTTAAAAGTAAAAATTCTAATTTTTTTTTGACATACCTCAGTGCTATTGTTGGGCCACACATGTTTACCTTCATCTACAGTGAAGGTTTTCCAATCAGGAGCATTTAGGTCATAACTCCCAACTGTAACCTGTTCCAATGTACCCTTGTCACTCATATGCCAGTTTACAATGTCATAGACAGCTGGAGGGTTCCCATTTTCGTCAAAGGAAACTTGGATTCCATCCTTTGTCTTGAAGTTAACATATTTAATATAATGGAGAATCTGGAAAATTAACAGATTTTAAAATAATATAATTTTAAGATAAATAAGTATAAGTAGACACTCAAAAAAGTTCCTTACATGCCAAGGCTGAAATGAAGAGACATTGGGACATTTTGCATATTTCAATGGTCCAATTCTAGGTGTACAAAGAAAACCATGCAAAGCCCATGCTACTGCATAAATGGCAGTGTAGACATTAAGAGGTATTCTATAAGATTCTTCACTGTACAAGGTCTCCAGTTTTTCATTTCCTGTGCATCCATTTGTTGTGGAATTGTCTGCCAATTTAATATTTGGCCACTTACATGAGAAGGCTTCCTCCCAAAATTCCTTTATGAACATGTCAGAAAAATGTTTTGAGATGTGAAGACTACTAAAGTACTCAGTAAACTCTGGCATTTTCCCACCATGAATGGCAAAACCTATGGTGCCCACCAAAATCATCTGAAATCTCTTATCACGGAGTAAAACTGAAGTTGCCCAAGCTTCACTTGCAATCCAGATATTCCCAGTCACATTCTGTCTCTGTAGTTCTTCTATAACTATAACAAAGTCAGAATCTGAGGCTATCACAACCACAGCCTTTGCTGCAGAGCTTCTTAGAACTTGTACAAGATGAGGAGCATTTCTGTTAGGTTGACCAGTCATGATATTTTCAGCAAAGGCCACACATGCTCCACCATTAATGATCTCTTGTTTTACCATCTGAAGCCCAAACTGTCCATAGTCATTATCGCTAACCAGGAGACCAATCCAAGTCCAACTGTAATGTAAGACCAGATGGGCCAGACCCCTCATTTGAAAGTCATCACTTGGTATGGTACGGAAAAATGAAGGAAACAGATCACGATTGCTGAGAACTGGATTGCTTGATAAATAACTAACCTTAAAAATAATAAAGACGGTTATAAACATCTTGTGTTCCTTCTGCAAAGTTTAGAGGAATGCAGATAAAGATCCTTCATTATATATTAATCCAAAATGTACACTTTGTAGGTTTCTATACAAATGGCAAAACATTTAACTTGAATTTGTTTGTTAAATGCGTCATGACTCAGGGCTAATTGAAGAAACTGTGTTATCTAAAGTTATCTTAACTCATTTAATGCATTTACCCTTTTCATTAGCATACCAAAGCACCATTGTTCACAATGTCGAACACTTTAAATAGATGGGACGCTGTGACGCAAGTTTCTGTGTTAAATGAGACAAGTGTGAAGTCTGATTTAGTTATTCTGTGTCAAACAAAAAGTGGCCATCAAAAGTGGCTTCATCTGTAATTTGGTGTCAATTGAAAAGTAAAACCAAATATATCATATTACTGGGTACCCTAATACAAACGTGTTGTTATAAACTTCTATTTTTTTTTTCAATTTGGAAAAGATGAAAAGTTAATTTTGACTAACTGGTGTTACCTAGTTTTCAATCTGAATATACATTGCAGTTTATTCCACAAGCTTTTTTCGATCCCCTTCTCTCAGCCAGCATACTGAAACTCTCGCAATCTCCTTCACTATTAACATTAGCAATACACCTGCCTCCATCTATATCAGCTGCAGGTGCTGACTACATTT
Organism: Xenopus borealis; assembly: GCA_024363595.1. Classification (NCBI taxonomy): domain Eukaryota; kingdom Metazoa; phylum Chordata; class Amphibia; order Anura; family Pipidae; genus Xenopus; species Xenopus borealis. Next base: position 142,245,680 of record CM044435.1, on the reverse strand, counting down.
TGAAACAAAAAATAATTTTTTTGTAAACTGAAAAGTCATGCTTTATACATTTCTTCCTTTATTTGCAGACAAAAAGATATGCATATTTCAGATCTTAAAATTAATTTTGTCCACACAAAAGAGCCTATTAACACACACAACAGCATGAACTGTCTCCAAAAAAATAATATTATAATCACTAAATACATTTTGTCCAAAATAAATTCTGTTAGAAAATAAATAATTTTATTGCATATTGAATTCTGTGCACATAAAATATTTTTATACACTGAATTTGACATTTGTTCAGAGAAAATTAAATTTTCAAATATTTCAACCTGTAATTTTATAGTACACATCTGATCCAACCATATATGTATAAATGGGAGAGTAAAGTGGAAACTCCTAGAAAATGACAAATTATTTAATTGCTTTGGTTCTATTTCCTTAGAGAGCTTGGAAAAAAATGTTTAGGATAGCCTGCTCCTCAAATATGGATCTTTCATACAAATCTTTCTCCCTATATGTCCTTCTGCGCATGAGAATAAGAGAAGAATTCACAAAAGTTGACTAGTGCAGTCAAATTTAAGTTAATATTTATTTAAACAATTTCTTGTTCCCAAAGTCTAACATGGCCCTTAAATTTTTTTTTTTTGGGGGGAAATCGCTGTCAAATTATCATCACTTTTTATGCATTACCCAACATATACACGGGACTTGTAAGAAATGCATTGGATCCAGTTTTATATAAAACAATCAATTCTCTTACCAGGGGATATTTGTATAGCCCCAAGACTTGAGCCATAAGTATGGAACGGGTGGACAAAGAATCACCAATGACTGCAGCAAGAGCTGCTCCTGATCCACAGTGATAGTTTGGGGTAATTTCTGTTCGTCCTGATAACATTGAAAGAGTCCCTTGTGCTGCTCGTCGCAAGGTAGTGCAGGTATCAAATATCTGGAATCCCAAAGTAATGTTGGGAAGGAGTTCAGGATCTCCATTAATTTTTTGCACAGCAAATATTAGTGCATGCATGTATTGATAACGTTCAATGGAAAACCTTGTATGAGAAACACATAGGGGTAGATGCTGATATTGCTCATTATTTTGATATTGCCTACTTTTCAGTTACAGATAAAATATATTAAATATTTATGCTCCATTGTATTACCCTCTTCGCTATCATATTTAGTGTTAAGGTGGCCATACAAAGCCACATCACCCATTTGGCAAGGTCACTAAACAAGCAGATATGATTTGGACATCCACATTTTGGGCCAAATCAAGCTGATATAATCTGATTTTTGGAAGGGATATTAGTAGGGCAGGTTCATTGGTGCACCACATTATACGGATTTGATCTGCAAGTACCTAACTGACAATTTAAATCTTTACAATATGTCTTTGTATAACCACCTTTAACATTGTTTATTATTCCTAACAGCCTTTCTGTGAATGAACTAGTTCCCTAGTTGGTCTCTATGATTGTCTTTTTTTCTGTCTTCTCTTCTTGAATTCTTCCTTTTGTCTATGAGATCATTGAACCTGAAAAATATGCAAAACGTTTTGGGTGATTCATATATGGAGACCATCACTGGAAGGTGAAACCACTAAGTGCTAAACTGTTGTCAAGCCTGTGCAGATTACACCCAATTGTTGTTGCAGTGGGCCTGTTGTATCTCTTTATGAGGGTAAAGTATTAGATACAAGAAGTGGAGTGCAAAGAAGAACCCTGAATTCTATACCTGTCTTTGACCACATTATGCCCATGTGTGGATCAAAATATTAATATCTAATTTAGAGTTGTGTTAGTATAACTTTTTAACTGACCCCCCCCCCCAAAAAAAATATTTTGGTGGGGGTACAATTGCACATGATTAAACAGGTAGAATTTGCCTCAGGTATTAGTAGGTTGATTACTCTGCATTTCTAGGGGAAAAGGCATGGCACATTGCACCAATAATGTTGTCCCTATCAGTATTGAAAACTTGTTTTGCATTTCAAATTACAGTAGAACCACACTTTTAAATTGTCCCATTATTTACCACATACCTTGAGCTAAAGGTCTATTACTGACTTGCACTAAAATGAGAGGTACCTTATAACTAACCACTTGGGGGGGTCCTCAAAATTACTCTTGCATGACTTCAACTGCCTTTTCACAAACTGCCCTCAATTAATACCTCTCCTTCAAAGAAAAATATATATAATTTGCCCTCAGATTATTAGGATAGGAATAAGGGCTTTTTGCACATGCAGGACTTTTATTTATGCTCTATGCTATTCATATGCAGGTGTGAATGGAAGATGAGTATTATATTTAACAAGATAGCAGGTCCACCTACCTCTGACATTGAAGTTCTGCCGGTTTGCTAGTGAAACTCAGGTCATTGTAAACTCTGTCCAAGTGAACAGGAAAAGTCCCCCCTATAACAATATCTCCAGGGTTACTAAGATTTCCAGTAATGTTTTCTCTTGGTAGGCTGCAACTGATATTGGAGGCAGCACAACAACATGCTTCTATAGCTAATGCACAGAGAAGCCATGCTGTAGAGAGGAAAAACCAACTCACGGTGTAGACCACCTGCATTTGAAAGGGAATCGGCTCAGTCTATAGTTATTAGAAGCTGATTTGCAAACATAGGGGCAAAACTGCACACCTACAGCTGCTACTGGCAACCAATCAACAATCAAATTTCAAAAACTATTATTTGGCTGAAAATGAAAACCAAGACTTGACCTGTTGCCACTGGCAACTGCGCTTGTTCGGTTTAGCAACTATGTTGGTAAATTAGCTCCACTGTGACTGTTTGTGTTGGATCCAGTGAGGTGGTTTTATATGTAGTATAGAAAGGAGGCCTTTGGGAACATACTTGATGCTGTGCGGTGTTCAGGGAAATGTAATATTGCATGATAACCTTTTCTTAATGTGACAATTTTGTTTAATCTCCACTGGGAACTGTCAGCAATAAAAACTGTTCCAAAAAAACTAAACCAAGAATTTTTGCAGAATAATATAAACAAATTGAAATGGTAAAAAACAGCTTTAAATCAGAATATATGCAGAATAATTGTAAAAACTTCTTAATCTTAAAGGAAGGGTCCTTTTTTAAGCCACATTCATATATAAAAAAGTTGGGGTGCAAAAAAAATGAAAAAAAGTTTGAGAGTGAATAATAAGAGCTTTACTTGGCTATTGGTAGCCACTATGAGGACTAGCACCCTACATGAGACTCTGTTTGGCAGTACACTTGGTTTTTATGCAACCAAAACTTGCCTCCAAGCCTGAAATTAAAAAATAAGCACTTGCTTTGTGGCCACTAAGTGCAGCATCTACGGGGTTGGTGAGAAACATGTTACTCACAAGCCACTGGTTGGGGGATCACTGATTTAAAGGAAGCTGCTCTGAAAGTGTTATTGGTTTTTCTTGCAGTTTTAGCTTTGCCATATTATTTGCCATATTAATGCAATATTACAATTAATAATATTGTCACAGGTCAGCTCATCACCCCCATATACTCCCAAGTGTGTAATATAATCTCCTTACCCTTTACAAAATGAACTGTTAGAACAGTCTCATAACCGAGGTGGAAACTGTAGGATTGTATCATTATCATCTCACATATCAGGATAAAATAAATATGCTGAAAAACTATACTGGGCAGGAGCAGAGGGTCATATACAGTAAACTGGAAGAGGAGCTATGTGAATTGTGGAATTTCAGATGAAAATGTAATGCTTTACAGACATTAGTTTGTTCTGTGCCTTTTCATTTTTGGCATTAAAGTGGTTTCTCACCTTTACAAACTAAAGGGTTATGGTACAACTGAGACAGCGATTTTAGAAATTTGTTTTTATTTATAATACTTTTATGACTGTTTACATAAGATACATTGAACAAACTTCACTAAACAGGTGGGTCTTTATGGAGCATTTGAAAGTTTGGAAGGAAGGCGAGAGTCTGACAGCTCAAGGCAGGGAGTTCTAGAGAAAAGCAGAGGCCCAAAAGAAGCCGTGTAGAAGAGAATGGGCTGAAGTAATGAGAGGAGAAGAGAGGTAACGATCAGAAGCAGAGTGAATATTGCTTGAAGGAGAGTATTTTGAGGTCAGAAATGAAATATAGAAAGGGGCTTCCCTGTTAAGGGCCTTGAATGTAAGTGTGAGTAGTTTTAATTTGATTCTACAGGAGACTGGGAGCCAGTGAAGGGATATTCAGCAGCAGTCTAGCAACAGAATTAAGAATAGGTTGGAGTTGTGAAAAATGACTTGTTGGAATACCTACAAGGAGTAGGTTGCAGTAGTCAAGGCAGGAGATAAGAGACTGCATAATGTATCCGAAATGATAAGAATAGGAGAGGCTTGAAAAGATAAGTATTAAAATTATAAAATTATAGCCTCACAGAGCAACTGAAGTATTATATGAACCCCCCTTTAGGTCTCAGGGTAACTATTTTTGAACTGGGGTGACATTTAATCACCAAACAGAAGGCCAAAACAGAAAAAAGCAAGAATATCATCAATCAGAACTATGTTCTATGAAATCAAATAATAGATACTGAAATAAATACACATTTTTTTTTGTTTCAAAGTGAGTTCATGTATGCAGATTAACTCAAAATAAGTGGGAAGTGTTAATTTTTAGCCAAAAGAAAATTGTTTTATAATACTACTCTCAATGTTATACTAAGGGGCAATTTTTGTGTGAAGAGATCGAAGTTCGATCAAATTCGATCGAATACTGATCGTACAATTTTTTCAGCCACTTCGATCATCGAATATTATCGAATAGATCGAATGATCGAAGGATTTTAACTTTTAAATTTCTTCGAAATGCCTACTTCGCCAGATTGAACCTACCGAATACCAATAGACGCTTATGGGAATTTTTCTGAGGCTTGAATGCAAAAGTACGATTTTTTGTGAAATTGAAAGATCATACGATTTCAACGAGAAATTGAATATCAAGGAAATAATAGGCTAAACCTATTCAATAAGCATTCCATAGTCGAATGCTTATCGAATTTCGAGGGGATTCGAGGGATTTTAGGGGAATTTTAGTAAATTTGCCCCTAAAACTTCATTTTAAGTTTAGCTGCCCCCACAGCTTGTTTCAAATAGCAATTGTTCTCTAAATATGTATCTATTAATGCAGTTTTCTGCAGATTTGGAGCTGTTATTTTAAAACATTGGCTTTCAGTTTAAGTAGCTCCCTGGTATTCAAGTTGGGTCTCAACAACACAATAAAACATTTTGGCACAAAGATACAGCCCACAACAGCCCAGCTGGAAGACAGGATAGCAAAGACCTCCATTGCCACAGTATACATGCCTTTTGCACTGAGATAGGCTGGGATAAAGGACACCCAGACACTGAGGAAAGCCAACATACTGAATGTGATATATTTGGCTTCATTAAAACTGTCAGGGAGATGTCTGGCCAAGAAGGCAACAATGAAACTGATGGTGGCCAAAAGTCCAAGGTATCCCAGCATGCACCAGAAAGCAGTGGGTGATCCGTCAGTGCAGTAAACAATAATAATTCCAGGTTTGGTGTCAGTGTCAACTTTAGGAAAGGGAGGAGAGAAGATCAGTTGTGTAATACTCACACATAACTGAATAAGAGAACAAATCCCAATGATACAGTAGGACACCTTTACCCCAGTCCACTTTCTTAACCTGCTGCCTGGCTTGGTTGCATTAAAGGCAATGACAACAGTGATGGTTTTGGCCAGAACACATGAGATGCACAAGGCAAAAACCATCCCAAATGCCACATGGTGCAGATGACACTTTTCAGGTTGTGGGTAACCAATGAAAGCTAAGGAACAAAGGAAACAGAGGAATAGGGAAAGCAGGAGAAGGCAGCTTATGGAATAGTTGTTGGCTCGAACAACAGGTGTTTTTTTATGATGAATATAAACTGCCAATATAATAAGTGGGATCAGAGAAGAGAAGATTGAAATTGATGCTAAGCTGTAACCCAAAGGTTCTTCATAGGTAAGAAACTCTGTAGTCCTTGGTAAGCATCTGTCCTGCTGCAGATTGGGCCATGTGTCCCAGGAACATGGATGGCATTCCACGGCATCTAGAGAATAATATTTATATCACTTTTTTTTATGCAAGTGAAGTTATCCAAAAAAAGAAATAAAAATATTTGACATTACCTGTTTGGTTTGAAATATGTCCCTGTGGACAAGAGGCACACTTATAGCAGCAAGATGGTTTTCCTGGTTCTAGCACCTTCCTGAATCCTAAGGAACAGCTTGGGCTGCACTTGGAAAGAGGAATCTATGGATATAATAAAAGGACTATATGGTATCATATAAAAATTAGGGATGCACCGAAACCAGGATTCGGTTCGGGATTCGGCCATTTTCAGCAGGATTTGGATTCGGCTGAATCCTTCTGCCTGGCCGAACCGAATCCGAATCCTAATTTGCATATGCAAATTAGGGCCAGGGAGGGAAATCACATGACTTTTTGGCACAAAACAAGGAAGTAAAAAATGTTTTTCCCTTTCCACCCATAATTTGCATATGCAAATTAGGGTTCGGTATTATGCCGAATCTTATGGGAAGGATTAGGGGGTTTGGCCGAATCCAAAATAGTGGATTTGGTGCATCCCTAATAAAAATATGCTTATTATAAAGCATCATTTATGTCACTTATTAGAAC
>CM044435.1:142201210-142237811 GCA_024363595.1 Xenopus borealis | reverse complement strand
TTTTCCCTTCCCACCCATAATTTGCATATGCAAATTAGGGTTCGGATTCGGTTCGGTATTATGCCGAATCTTATGGGAAGGATTAGGGGCTTTGGCCGAATCCAAAATAGTGGATTCGGTGCATCCCTAATAAAAATATGCTTATTATAAAGCATCATTTATGTCACTTATTAGAACTCTATAAAAAGATTTAGTTTCAAAAATATGGTTGTTGGATTAATAAACTTAATCTCTAACAGGAAGAAAACACTCTTTAAGAAAGAGACATTTTGACTTGTAGATATTTTCCTCAGCTCGCTGCCTATTGTATATCATGTAGGTAGCAAATGGCCACATAAAATAGGCTAATATTAAATGTGTGTTTCTACTATCAAAAATGGATTAATGCTCTGTCCTTACTACACACTCACTACACACCTCCTCAACAAGATATTAAAAACATTAGGGATTTACCAACAGTCACTACGTTTTTACCCCTATTTTAATTTTTTGTGCTTTAAATCATTAATTTTATTTATGTTTTCAAAAACTCACATTTTTCTTAAAAGCATGAACAACTTAAATATCACAGTTCAGCATCTAAAAACTTTCCAGGTCATGCAGAAGTAAATGGGAACTATAATAGGCTAAATGTAAACTATTGGCAAATCAAATTGTTTAAATTTTTGGAGTTTGTAAAATCACAATTTGCATTTTTATAAATAGGCCTCTAGGTGTTGCCTGTGTCTCAGATCTGTTCAAACACAGTTCTTCTCTATTTATATAGGGCCTACATATTTAGCATTTCTTTACCAAAATTATATATTATTAATAACTGCCCCAGTGGAGCATTTACATACTGTATGGTGTATTTTTTAAAGGAGTCCATTACATAGTTAAATTGGGTTGAAAAAAGACCATCAAATTTAACCCCTCCAAACGAATCCTAGTGCACATATCTACACACACCCACTTAAACTATACCATATGCCAATATCTATATGAATTATAGATTTTTAGTATCACTATATCATTGTATATTCTGCTTGCCCAAGAAATCATCCAACCACTCTTAAAGGTGTTACAGAATCAGCCCTCACAACATTATCCAGCAGTGCATTATCCAACCTCACTGTCATCACTGTGAAGAACCAACTACCTATACTGCTTCAAATTAAAGGCCTTTTCTTCTAGTCTAAAGGGATGATCTCTGGTCTGATGCTCCATTTTATGGAAAAATAGAATTAAACTATCAAAGAGTCCATTGAACCCAGGGAAAAGATACAAACTCTTTGCAGATAGTGCCCTGGGTGGAGCTGACCTCAGGACCCAGGTTTATGACTTAATGGTTCCCAAACAAAAATCCAAACTCAGAAAACAGGAGCTCTGAGTAGAGGAAACGATGGAAAATGAGGCATAAATCCAGGAGTGGCCTCATGAAAAATAGGAACTAAGGGAAAAACTGATGAGAGATATCAGTTATGGAAAACAAATATTGCTAAGGGTTAAGGATAATGCAATAGGATAAAAGATAACATGCATGATAGTGAATTTGTGATAGTGATAGCAAAACCATTAGCCATAAAAATCTACTTCTATTCTTTTTTTACAATTAATTACAATGTTTGTTTTAGGGAGAAAGAAAAAATAATCAGTGCAACTTTTCTGTGTCTACTCTAAATCATGTTAAAGTGACCATTCTAATTATATTGTTTGAAATACCTCAGTGCTATTGTTGACCCACACATGTCTATCCTCATCTACAGTCAAGGTTTTCCTATCAGAAGCATCCAGGTCATAACTCCCAACTGTAATCTGTTCCAATGTACCCTTGGCATTCACATGCCAGTTAACAATGTCATAGACAGTTGGAGGGTTCCCATTTGCATCAAAGGATACTTTTATCCCATCCTTTGTCTTGAAGTTAACATATTTAATATAATGGAAAATCTGGAGAGACAACAGATATTAAAATATTGAAATGTGAGGATAAATAAGTATAATAAGTAAACATTCAAAGAAAGTTCCTTACATGCCAAGGCTGGAATGAAGAGACATTGGGACATTTTGCATAATTCAATGGTCCACTTCTAGGAGTACAAAGAAACCCATGCAAAGCCCATGCTACTGCATAAACGGCAGTGTAGACATTTAGAGATATTCTATAAGATTCTTCACTGTACAGATTCTCTAGCTTTTCATTTCCTGTACATCCATTTGTTGTAGCATTGTCTGCCAATTTAATATTTGGCCACTTACAAGAGAAGGCTTCCTCCCAAAATTCCTTTATGAACATGTCAAAAAAATGTTTTGAGATGTGAAGGCTACTAAAGTACTCAGTAAACTTTGGCATTTTCCCACCATGAATGGCAAAACCTATGGTGCCCTCCAAAATCATCTGGAATCTCTTATCACGTAGTGAAACTGAAGTTGCCCAAGCTTCACTTGCAATCCAGATATTCCCAGTCACATTCTGTCTATGTAGTTCTTCTATAACTATAACAAAGTCAGAATCAGAGGAAATTACAACCACAACCTTTGCTGTAGAATCTCTTATAACCTGAACAAGATGAGGAGCATTTCTGTTAGGTTGACCAGTCATGATATTTTCAGCAAAGGCCACACATGCTCCACCATTAATGACCTCCTGTTTTACTATCTGAAGCCCAAATTGTCCATAGTCATTATCGCTAACCAGGAGGCCGATCCAAGTCCAACCGTAATGTAAGACCAGATGGGCCAGACCCCTCATTTGAAAGTCATCACTCGGTATGGTACGGAAAAATGAAGGAAACAGATCACGATTGCTGAGAACTGCATTGCTTGATAAATAACTAACCTTAAAAAAAATGAAGAAAATTATAAATAACTAATTCCGTCTGCAAACTTTTATGTAGTATGCAGATAAAGATGCATCTTATATGTGCACAATATATATTAGAGATCTCAAAATGAATTTTGTCAACACAAAAGGAAGCCTGTAAAAATGTATACTTACAACATGAATTGTCAACAAAAAAGTAACATTACTAATATTACTAAAATATCACTAAATACATTTTGGACAAATCATTTTATCACAAATTTCATTTCTGTGCACAAAAAGAATTTCTATATACAGAAAATTAAATTTGTCCAAAGAAAATGTAGTTGTGTTCATGTACAGTTCTTTGTGCTTAGTTTTGAAGTGCAGAAATAAGTGGCAAGTGTTTAAAGTTCAGGTTAAGGTGTGTAGGAGGGTAAAGGTTTTGCTAACCTTTAGGTCCTTTGTTCCACTGGACATAATTTAAACACCTAGATTGCGTCCTCGGTAACACAAAAGAAGCTGTTTCCTTTGTCCTAAATTAAAATATTCTGCTGGCAGTTCAGCGACTGGCCAGTAGATGCCACTATGTAAAAGGGGAAAGATGTTTCTTTGCCCCGGTGAATTTTTCAGCCAGTCAGGCTGGGTCTTTTTTCCCATAGGGGAGGTGGGAGTAGTTCCCCAGAGGTTATAAAAAGGGATGTTGCCATATTGGAAGTGGGATGTGCTGCTAGAGCATGATGTGGAAGTAGGCTTCAGTATAGAAGTAAGTGAGTGTTAGGTTATAAACTGTAAAAGGTCAATATAGGAGTGACAGACAAGTTCAGGAAAGGAGCAGCCAAGGCTCCAACAAGGAGATTAGTGAAGGGTTAGCACGCTGTGGTGACAAGGCCACCAGGTTAGGGACTCAAGTGGTTAAGTTCAGGGATAGAGATGTCCTTGGAGTGTATAAACAGTTGTGAGGTACCTTCAATGGGTATTGTGCACAAAGGCAAGAAAGCTGACTAACAAAGGATCAGACTGTATCCATGAGTAATAAAATTGTGTGTAAATGACCTGCTGCCCCTACTTTCTTGGGGAAGTGTACCATCTGAGCATACATTTTGAATGTGTGCCAGACTAATGAAAAGTGTACCATTAATTCAATAAACTGTTTGACTGTTTCAAAGAACCCCTGGTACCCAAAGTTTATTTTATCAAGAGTGATTGCTGTGTGCAGGTAATCCCTTCCTCCATACCATAAGCGGGGACAACATCTGATGATAAAGAGACTAATTTTATAGTGTCTACCGGGAGTTGCTGGGAGTTGGACCCCTAGTCCAGGTACCAAAAACAGTGCATAGTAACACAAGGGAAGGTTTATGCAGACCCTGACCCATCCAACTGTCACAGGTGTAAAATGCAATACCCATGGTGTATCATGGCTGTTGTTTAAACCTTGCAAACTGTGTCTTTTTACTCCTACCCCGACTTAAAATGATAAACTGATACCCAAGACCAGAGTTCTTCTCCTGTTTCCTTTGGAAAGAGTGCGTGTATTTTTGTAACATGGAAACTGTGGAAGTCTCTGTCATCTGCACAAGCTCAATTCTACAGGCAACACAATTTCTATCATCTATTTCACCCTGTCAGCTCTGATCCAACCATCTATGTATAAATAGGATAGTAAATTAGAAAAGCCAAGAAAATGGTCATTTTATTTATAGCTTTGGAGGGTTTGGAAAAGATGTTTAGATGTCATACAAGATGGATCACACTGTAGGGTTCAGCCATCTCCCCAAATATCATTCTGTGCATGAGGTTCAAAACCGTTCAATAAAAAAATTCACAAATGATTACTTACAGTATATACACACATGCTGCAGTCAAATTTAAGTTAATATGTATTCAAACAATTTTATTCCCAAAGTCTCACAGGGTACTAAAAGTGATTTTCCAGTGAAAGCACCCCTATTTGCTCATCAACTCTCTGTATGCAATACCAAAATATACATGAGACTTGTAAGAGACAATATGGATCCAGTTTTATATAAAACAATCAATTCTCTTACCAGGGGATATCTGTATAGTCCCAAGATTTGAGCCATAAGAATGGAACGGGTGGACCCTGAGTCGCCAACAACACCAGCAAGAGCTGTCCCTTTAGAACAGTGATAGTTTGGGGTCATTTCTGTTCCTCCTGATAACATTGAAAGAGTCCCTTGTGCTGCTCGTCGCAAGGTAGTGCAAGTATCAAATATCTGGAATCCCAAAGTAATGTTGGGAAGGAGTTCAGGATCTGCATTAATCTCTTCCACAGCAAATATTAGTGCATGCATGTATTGATAACGTTCAATGGAAAACCTTGTATGAGAAACACAAAGGGTAGATGCAGATCTTGCTCATTATTTTGACATTACTTTTCAGTTACTGATAAAATAAATGTATTTAATATTTCTCCCTCTTTCTTTGTGTTCCATTGCATTACCCTCTTCACTATCATATTTAGTGTAAAGGTGGCCATACCAAGACACATCCGCTCATTTGTCAAGGTCACTAAACAAGCAGATATGATTTGGAAAGCCACATATTGGGCCAAATCAAACTGTTACAATCAGATTTTTGCCAAGATATTAGTAGGACAGGTCCATTGGTGCACCATGTAATACCGATTTGATCTGCAGAGACCTAATTGACAGTTTAAATCTGTCTTTGAATAACCACCTTAAAAGTTGTTTATTTATTCGTAACAGCCTTTCTGTGAATTAATTGTCTTTTTCTCTCTTTCTTCTATTCTTTAATTCTCCCTTTTGTCTTTGAGATCATTGAACCTGAACAATATGCAAAATATTTTGGGTGGTTCATATATGGAGACCATCACTGGAAGGCGAAACCACTAGGTGCTAAACTGTTTTCAAACCTGCGCAGATCACACCCAATTTTAGTTGTTTATAAGTCTGGAGTGTTAGAAGTGGAGTGCAAAGAAGGGCCTTGAATTCTGTACCTGTCTTCGACCACATTATGCCCATATGTTAACTTTTTTGTGGTTCAAAACTATTAATAGCTAATTTAGAGTTTTGTTAAAGTGATACTGACACAAAAAATGAATTTTAACATATGAATGTACATTAAGGGGCAGATTTACTAAATTCACATGAAGGATTCGAAGTTCGATCGAATGTTCAAAATGATTCGAATTGGAATTTTCGACCAGTGAATTTTGAAAATTTCCAATATTCGACTATTCGACAGTTGAAGTACCTCCCCTTTAAATTTTTATTCAACTGCCTAGTTCGCCAGATCAAACCTACAAAATTGGGTTTATTTATTTTGGATCAAATAAAAATATTTGCTCAAATGGTTAAAATCGTTCTAATCGATCGATTTGAACTATTTTATCAATCGCATGTTTGCTATTCGATTGTTCGACCAATTGAACTGCGGTAAAATTCTTCAAATTTGATATTCGAATTTGAAGGATTTTTACTCTCCATCTATTCATATGGTCAAATTCAAGGGTTTTTTTAACCCTCGACCTTTAGTAAATCTGCCCCTAAATGTTAACTATTGGTCATGTTGATCATTTTTGCTGAGATGTTTGTTTTTGTATATAACTGTTAGTTGAAGTTCCTAAGCCTGACTGCCTGACACTCTGACTTTGCCAACCTGACAGTCTCATCTCAGCCTGTTAGTTACAGTTTCTAATGATAACGGACTCCTGCTGCAAAAATATGGCAGCCCCCTCATACAGGAACATGGGGCATCAGACAGGTAATGTAAAAGCATCATGCAAATACTTTATGACAAAGTTAGAAGCAGCTTTCAAAGCCAATATTATAATAGATGTGAAAAAAGACTTTGATTTCAGGTGTCAGTATCTCTTTAATATAACGTTTTAACTGTCAGTTGCACATGATTAAACAGGCAGAATTTTCCCCAGGTATCATCATCATCATCATCATTTATTTGTATAGAGCCGACAAGATACGCAGTTATCAGTAGGTTGATTACTCTGGATTTCTAGTGGAAAAGGCATGGCTTATTGCACCAAAAATTTTACCCGTATTAATATTGAAAACTCATTTTACATTTCAAATTACAGTAGAACCACACTTTAAAATTTTTCCCATATTGTTTACCTCATACCTTTGAGTTATAGGTCTATTACTGAGGTGCACTAAAATGAGAGCTACGCATATCTAACCACTTGGGGGGTTCTCAAAATCACTCTTGCATGACTTCAACTGTCTCACGCTTTTCATAAACTGCCCTCAATTAACCTCTCCTTCAAAGCACCCCAATAAAAATATATAAAAGTTGCTCTCAGATTATTAGGATAGAAGTAAGGTCTTTGTGGACATGCTGGACTCTATGCTATTCATATGCAGGTGTGAATGGAAGATGAGTATTATATTAAACAATATAATGGTTCCACCTACCTCTGACATTGTAGTTCTGCCGGTTTGCTAGTGAAACTCAGGTCATTGTAAACTCTGTCCAAGTGAACAGGAAAAGTCCCCCCTATAACAATATCTCCAGGGTTCCTAAGATTTCCAGTAATGTTCTCTCTTGGTAGGCTACAACTGATATTAGAGGTTGCACAACAACATGCTTCTATAGCTAATGCACAGAGAATCCATGCTGTAGAGAGGAGAAACCAACTCACGGTGTAGACCACCTGCATTTGAATGAGAATCTGCTTTGTCTTTAATTGTAAGAAGCTGATTTGCAAACATAAGTGCAAAGCTGCATAAGTGCAGCTGCTAATAGCAACCAATCAGCAATCTAATATGAACAGTAATAATATATTCGTTGACTGAAAGCTAAAACCAAGACTTGACCTGTTGACACTGGCAACTATGCTTGTTCGGTTTAGCAACTTTGTTGGTAAATTGGCTCAATTGTGCCTGTTAATGTTGGATCCAGTGAGTTGGTTTTATATGTAGCATAGAAAAGAGGCCTTTGGGAACATACTTGCTGTGCAGTGTTCAGGGAAAAATTGCATGATAACCTTTTCTTAATGTGACAATTTTGTTTGATCTCCTCTGGGAACTGTCAGCAATAAAAACTGTTCCTAAAATACAAAGCCAAGAATTTTTGCAGAGTAATATAACGGAAATGGTAAAAAAATACAGCTTTAGCTTTCTCTGAACCTTGGGTTTTTATAAATGCAAAATAATTGTAAGAACGTCTCAATCTTACAAGAAAATAAGTGACTATTTAAAGCAGGGATCCTCAACCTTTTTTTAAGCCACATTCATGTATAAAAAGATTTGGGGGGCAACAAAATGAAGAAAGTTTCTCGTGTGTCAAGAGCGCCCAATGGCGCAGCTCTCTCCGGCGGGGCTCTCCCTTGCCACATCAGATCCAAGATGGTGGCACCCTGGATCTCCATGTGGGTAGCCAGGGCGCAGATACACTGGCATCAGTACGCCAGTGTGATGACATCACCTGCGCCAAACTCAAGTTAAAGGGATGCCCTAGACACCGTTTCAATGCCCATTCATGGGAATTGTTTGGTGCATTCCTGGGTGCTTTGTAATTTTGTCTTTGACTATTTCTGGAATTTTGACCCTGCCTGTATCTTGACCTTGCTGTTATTCTGCCTGCCTTCTGAACATTTGCCTGGATTTGGACTTTGCCTTCGCCTGACCCCTATTTGTATCACAAACTTGGACTTTGACCCCTGTACTTCCTACTTGGTCTTGACTACACCCCACTGGGAGTCAATAGGCCCCCTTACATAGTGAAAAATAAGAGCTGCGATTGGCTATTGGTTGCCACCATGTGTTCTATCACCCTACAGTTGACTGTTTGGCAGTACACCTGGCTTGTACACAACCAAAACATGCCTCCGCAGCTGGATTTAAAAAATAAGCACCTGCTTTGTGGCCACTGAGAGCAGCATCCAAGGGGTTGGTCAGTAACGTAACTTGGTGGGGGCGGGCCCAGGGGCAATTTTTTTGTGCCAGCTGCAGCGAGGCATAATCTGCTGGGGGGCTCCCGTGGAGGTGATGACCCTGGTCCACTTGCACCCCCTGCTCCCCTGGTAGTTATGCCCCTGGGGTTGGTGAGAAACATGTTACTCACAAGCCAGTGTTTGGGGATCACCATTTTAGAAGAAGCTGCTCTGAAAGTGTTATTGACTATTCTTGCAGTTTTAGCTTTGCCATATTAATGCCTTATTAAATGCCTTTGTCTCTTACTGGTCACAGGTTACTTTATTATCCCCATATACCCCCAATTGTGTAATAATCTCCTTACTTTTTGCAAATTGAACTATTACAACAGTCTCATAACTGAGGAGGAAACTATAGGATTGTATCATCTAAGTCCTTTTAAGTTGTGCCTTCATCGTCTCACATATCAGGATAAAATAAATATGCTGAACAACTATACTGGGTAGGAGCAGAGGGTAATATACAGTAAACTGGAAGCAGAGCAATGCAAAGTGAGGGATTTCAGATGAAAATCTCAGTTCTGCAGAAGGGAGCACACAATAGCACCTGCAGGACCCCCACTTTTTATACAGACGTTAGTTTGTTCTGTGCCTTTTCATTTTTGGCATTAAAGTGGTAGCTCAACTTTAAATTAACTTTTAGTATGATGCAGAGAGTGATATTCTGAGACAGTTTGAAATTGTGTGTTTTTTGAATAATTAAGATTTTTTGTTCAGCAGCTCTCCAGTTTGGAATTTCAGCATCTATCTGGTTGCTAGGAACAAAATTATCCCATCAACTAAGCAGTTGCATAAATTATTGATTGGAATATCATCATCATCATTTATTATATAGGGTCAACAAGTTACATTAGTGCTTTACATTAGATAAGGAACAGGGAACAAATAGTAATTAAGAAAAAAGGGTTATGGTGCAGAATGAGATCAGAGGGCCCTACTCACAAGAGTTTACAAACAAATAGGGATGGCGCGAACTGTTCGCCGGAAGTTCGCGAACGTCGCGCGACGTTCGCCAATTTGGGTTCGCCTTAGTTGGCGCTTTTATTTTGCCATTTCTCCCCCAGACCAGCAGATACATGGCAGCCAATCAGTAAGCTCTCCCTCCTGGACCACCCCCACACCCCCTGGACCACTCCCCTTCCCTATAAAAACCGAAGCCCTGCAGCGTTTTTTCACTCTGCCTGTGTGTGCTGAAGAGATAGTGTAGGGAGAGAGCTGCCTGTTAGTGATTTCAGGGACAGTGGATAGTAAGTTTGCTGGCTAGTAATCTACTGTACTTCAAACAACTGCCATCTAGCTGTGTGAGCTTGTTCACATTCTGTCTAAATATCCATAATATTACCCTCTCCAGAAAAAGCACCTGAGTGACTTTTTTCAAGCAGCCATAATATATTTTACGTAATCCGTATCCACCGCTGTAGTACTGTATACGTTGACCTTGTAGGCATTATTTGCCCTGTAGCCATTTTTTGCCCAGTGTGTTCTTCAAACAACTGCCATCTAGCTGTGTGAGCTTGTTCACATTCTGTCTAAATATCAATAATATTACAGTGTTCACAACCACCTGAGTGACTTTTTTCCCTTTACAGCTCAAAACGCAGCGCTGTGTCAACAATGGATTTTTCAGATACATTTTTGCCCTTGATCCCCCTCTGGCATGCCACTGTCCAGGTCGTTGCACCCTTTAAACAACTTTAAAATCATTTTTCTGGCCAGAAATGTCTTTTTTAGCTGTTAAAGTTCGCCTTCCCATTGAAGTCTATGGGGTTCGCAAACCGTTCGCAAATTTCCGGAAGTTCGCGAACATGTTCGCGAACTTTTTTTCGGCCGTTCGCGCCATCCCTACAAACAAAAGGGTTAGGGTACAATTGAGAGAGACCCACTGAAACTATGTATATCAATATCTATATTAATTGAAGATTTTAGTATTACTATAGCCTTGTATATTCTGCTTGTTCAAGAAATCATCAAAGCCCCTCTTAAATGAGTTCACAGCATCAGCCCTCACAACATCATCCAGCAAAGCATTATACAACCTCCCCGTGAAGAACCACCAACACTGCTTCAAATGATAGTTCTTTTCTTCTAGTCTAAAGGGATAGCCTTTGGTCCAAAGATCCATTTTATGGAAGAATAAGGAGCCCATTAAACCCAGGGAAAACATACAAACTCTTTGCAGATAGTGCCCTTACTGGAGCTGACCTTAGGACCCCAGTACTGCAAGATTATTTCTATCCTAAGGTTTATGACTTAATGGTTCCCAATCAAAAATCCAAAATGCAGAAAACAGGAGCTCTGAGTAGAGGAAATAATGGGACATGAGCTATGCTGCACATATGTAGGAGGATAATAGTACAAAGGGTCTTCATGAAAAATAGGAACTAAGGGAAAAACTGATGGTCAGAAAGAGATATCAGCAACAAATATTTCTAAGAGTTAA
The DNA here is from genome assembly GCA_024363595.1 of Xenopus borealis. Lineage (NCBI taxonomy): Eukaryota > Metazoa > Chordata > Amphibia > Anura > Pipidae > Xenopus > Xenopus borealis. Next base: position 142,226,651 of record CM044435.1, on the reverse strand, counting down.
GGATAATACAATATGATGACAGATAAAATGCCCAATAGTGAATTTGTGATAACAATGGGCAAAGCTATTAGGCATAAAAAGTTTTTATTTTTATTTTTTTACAATTAATTACCTCAGAGCTATTGTTGACTATCTATATTATATGTCTATCTTCATCTACAGTCAAGGCTTTCCTATCAGGAGCATTTAGGTCATAACTCCCAACTGTAACCTTCTCCAATGTACCCTTAGCACTCACATGCCAGTCCATAATGTCATAGAGGCTGGAGGGTTCCCATTTTCATCAAAGGATACTTTTAGCCCATCATTTGTCATGAAATTTGCATATTTAATATAATGGAGAACCTGGAGAGAAGACAGATACTAAAAAAATAAAATATGATGATAAAGAATACGTATGATAAGCAGGTATTCAAAGAAAGTTTCTTACATGACAAGGTTGAAATGAAGAAACATTGGGACATTTTGCATGTTTGAATGGTCCACTTCTAGGTGTACAAAGAAACCCATGTAGAGCCCATGCTACTGCATACATGGCAATGTAGACATTCAGGGGTATTCTATAAGTATTCACTGTACAGATTCTCTAGCTTTTCATTTCCCCTACATCCCTTTGTTGTGGCATTGTCTGACAATTTAATTTTAAACCACTTACAAGAGAAGGCCAAAATTCCTTTATGAACATGTCAGAAAAATGTTTTGAGATGTTAAGGCTACTAAAGTACTTCATAAACTCTGGCATTTTCTCACTGTGAATGTCAAAACCTATGGTGCCCACCAAAATCATCTGAAATCTCTTATCACATAGTGAAACTGAAATTGCCCAAACTTCACTATCAATACAGTACATATATTCTCAGTCACATTCTGTCTCTGTAGTTCTTCCATAACTATGACAAAGTCAGAATCTGAGGCTATCACAACCACAACCTTTGCAGTAGAGGTTCTTAGAACTTGAACAAGATGAGGAACATTTCTGTTAAGTTGATCAGTCATTATATTTTCAGCAAAGGCCACTCATGCTCCACCATTAATGATCTCGTGTTTTACCATCTGAATCCCCAATTGTCCATAGTCATTATGGCTAACCAGCAGACCAATCCAAGTCCAACCGTAATGTAAAACCAAATGGGCCAGACCCCTCATTTGAAAATCATCACTAGGTATGGTACGGAAAAATGAAGGAAACAGATCATAATTGTTGAGAACGGCATTGTTTGATTGATTACTAACCTTAAAAAAGACAGTTTGAAATAAACATCTTGTCTTCCATCTGCAAACTTTTGAAGTATGCAGATAAAGATCTGTAATTAAATATTTGTTTTATATATGCATAATAGATTTATGGCTTAAAAAATCTGTATATATGCAAAAACATTTCAATTTGCTGTCATTCCAAAAAATTGTCTTATAAATGGGTCCCTTAGTATAAACTTCTTTTTAAGCTTTCATGGTTTTATATTTTGTTTTTTGATTTTGAAGAAAATATTATTTTTGACTAACTAGTGTTACAAAGTTCTCATTCTAAATATAACATACAGTTAAAAAATACAGTATACAGTATTTCAGATCTCAAAATGAGTTCTGTCAACACAAAAAGAAGCCTGTAAACATAAAACATTTTGTACTTACAACATGAATTGTCAAGAAAAAAATTATTAATTTTCTAAATTATCACTAAATACATTTTGTCCAAAAATGGACAAATCTTTGTATTAAACTGATATTTTGGCAATATATTTATAGGGTAGGCCCATCAACAGGCAGCTACCAACTTGATTTGAATAGGCTTAATCAGAAACTTAAATCTTCCTGTGTATGACTACCTTTAAAGTTATGTTCATAGAGGAATCCAATAAATCTTTGTTGGATTAATCACCAGACTTCAAGCTTAGGGAATGTTCCCAGGTGATTCTTACTTTATTTTTGTATAGTGATGGAAGAATATGACACATTTGCTTTGCCGAAAATTCATGAAATGGCAAAAATTCAACAAAATGCATCTTGATATACAAATTTTTTCACCCATTGGAGTCTCTGGGCATCATTTTTGCATTGCAACTCAGTGAAAATTTCTCTCATCACTAGTTACCAGTTAATAGGTTATGATTAAGTGACCCTTTTTGGCATGAAACACATAAGGCAGTTTTTTCTTCTTGTAATGTTTTTTCAGTAAAACAGATAAATTCTTAACTGCACCATTTTGTTTGTGATGGTCCAGTTCTGTGCCAGCCTGGTAACTATGTAGTAAAGATCACCTTTAAAGTTGTCTATTACTTACTGACAGGCTTTCTGTAAATGAACTAGTTCTCTAGTTGGTGGAGTCTCTATTATGTAAAGAAAAAGAAAGAGAAGAAAGAAACCCCTTATTAACATTCCACTTTAAAAAAACGAGATCCCACTGAGTAGGACCTGTTTATACACCACATAAATGTGAATGACTTAATAATAGGCTATCTATACGCCTCCTATCCAAAATATATATATAAAATGCTCAGTGCAAGAAGTTAGGGGCAGATTTACTAAATTCACATATATTCACGAGGGATTCGAATATTCGATAAAATTTTCAAAAAGATTCAAATTTGAATGTCAAATATGCAAATTAGGCAAATTTGACCATCGAATATTCGTATTCGAAATTATTTCGATGCTCGAATACTTCCCCTTTAAATTTAAATTCGATCACCTACTTTGCCAGATTAAACCTACCGAAATGGGGATCATTCCCTAAGATTGAATTTGAAAAATCGATCTATCGAATTTTCCATATTCGATCATTCGATCAATCGAATTGCGCTAAAAAAATTCAAATTCGATATTTGAATTCAAATTTTTTTAATTCCCCACTATTCCCTGGTCGAATTACGAATTTTTTTTTCATTCGAAATTCGACCCTTAGTAAATCTGCCCCTTAATGTAGTAAATTAATTCAATAGATAAATAGATTCACCATAATCCAATCAATTTATAAAAAATATCCATCGATTTAAAATCAATTCATTAGACCAATTAATTAGTACGAACAATGTTTAAATAAATTATTACATTATAAAGTGACCAGTGCTGTAATTAAATACCAATTCATCCAGTTAAATTACTCTAATTGATTAATACTAAATAAGGTTAAAATCTGTCCAGTTACTCCAGAGGTTTTTGTGGTTAAAAGAGTAAAAATGAAATTCATAGGAGTGGAGACGTCCCATAGAGCTATCTTGGTTGTATTTCCATCTGAGGGACCCCACAAGGTGGAGAAGTCAGGGTATCCAGAACTGTGGTCTCACATGTTAACTAAGCTTGCTGTAGTCAGAAAGCTATGCTAAAAAAACACAAATTCCAGGACCCTTAAGAGAAAGAATAGATAAATGAGAAAAACCTTGTCTGCAAAAGTTCTGGAAAAGTAAACAAAATGGAAAACAAATTACAAAAAAGAACCCCCCAAGGATTTCTTAAAGATGGTATCAACCAAGTAACTTATTTGTGCCGACGCGTGTTTCGCTATTGCTTTTTCATAGCAATAGCAGTATTTTTTCATAATACTCATTCATAATACCTCATTCAAAAGAATTGCTGCATCTAGGCCTGCACTCCCCTGCTGCTGGGCGCAGCAAAACGGAATGCAGGGGAGCGCAGGTACGAACACACATGTATAAGGGCCCTTACAATGTCCTTTTTCTTTAGGAAAACAAACAGCCACTCCAAATGGCTACACTCAATCTTACTCTAAAAGACTCCCCTCTCTAGCAACTAGCTGATCTAGCCTGCTAATTATTCCCTAGGTGAGACTTTCTAGGGGGAATTAACCAACTCAGGACTGCTGTAGATATGGGAGTAAGATATAAACCTAGTGGAAATATATCTCCCTTCAAACTGTTCTCCAGTTACCGTTTCACAATATATATATATATATATATATATAAACAGCAACAAAAGGTGCACACCGTAAACAGCGATGATACCTGGGTGCTCGTCTGTCCAGAATATATAATAGTAGCAAAAATAGCGACACTCACAGGTTTTTCATAAAGTGCAAAAAAGATTATTTATTTGTACTCGACGTTTCGATCCCTCACAGGGATCTTTGTCAAGAGATATTCGGTGAACAATACAGAATACCCATAAGCCCCACTGTTTTTAAACCCTGAGCTGTACAATTGGCGCCAAACTTGGTTGCTAGGCAACCTAAGGCACTGTCAGTCATTCATGTGTAACGTGAAAATAATGGGGAAGGAAAAGAAGTGACAACTAGATCCAGTGCAGACAAGGAGTGAATGTAGATAGAGTAACCGATGTGAAAAGTAAGGGAAGTAGTGAAACAGATCAGTGCGTCAGGGAGATACACTATATCAGCCCGATTTGAAAACGGCCAATTAGAGATGCGGGTGTGTCTACAGTGTCCAATCGGATTACAGTATAGCGGCGGGCGTGTCAGAGTCTCTGCACCTGACCTCCGCACTAGGTATCAAGCATTTGTCTGCCATAGCAACCATATTCGGGGCTCAGAGTCGAGTTGCAAAGTGGAACACCGCGGGGCAATAAAGCCTTTGGTGTCCATCGCCAATCGACAAATGTTAGGAGGGAGCAAGCCGTGTGGGAGGGAACAAGCCGTGTAATAAATATATATACTATACATAAAGTATATACTGTTTTCTGCAGTAAATAGCCCACGGCACAATCACAACTCATGAGAGTATAGTCTCTTTTGGCACTTTATTTAATAAACAGGTTTTACCTTTGGGTTTTACTTTGACGTGGTGTGGTGGCTTATTCATTTTATGATCATAACTTTGTAACTAAAAAACCCCTGTCTTTGTACACATGAATATGCATAGATTACTTATATGACAGGGGACCAGGGAATGTGCATTGATCAATGTTTCCTTTTTTTTCTCAGTAGCACTTCCATTGTATTTTAGTACATTTTTATTTAGCTATGGAGTGCTCCCACAACCTTTCTTTGCATTTTGTATTGTAGCAGATCTATTCTGTTCGGAAGTTTAGCAGCTATGCTGTAGGCCAGGCTTACATATGATTGTAGCACCCCCACACTCGTCCCTTTAAATGGTGTAACAATGCCTTTGGAAATGTGTGTTGGTCTATGAAGTCTCTCTCTCTTAAAAGCCACAAGCAGAGGCTGGACTAGCAGGAACCTGGGGCATAAATAAGCTCCGTCATGGATTTTCCCAGGTGTCCTAGTAGTGAACGCACCTCAATATATATATATTCATGCTTGGAAGTTTTTGAACTCTTTTAATTTTAAATTGTCTATATTTTTATATAGATGTGACCTAAAACATCATCAGATTTTCAAAAAGTCCTATTTAAACAAATGTAACAACAATTAATTATACCTGGTCATCTGTTTATAGAACAAAAAATGATCCAATAACATCTGCATGTGACAAAAGTAAGTGAATCCTTAGGATTATCGCATAATTTGATGGTGAAATCATACCTGAGAAATGGATTGGGTTACACACCTCCCCGAAACATTGAGTATGATGTGCAATGTGGTATCATGTTAAATATGTATGAAATAAATACAAATATTAAAGAGCAAGTGGGTCTACATAACTTTTCTATTCTACTGTGAGTTTGTGCTTCACCAATCAACTAATTCTAAGCAACTGAAGGCCTGTCTCACTGGCGAACGTTGATGTTCAAGATTCACCATCAGGAGAACACTGATCAGTAATGGTGTTTATGGCAGGGTAGTAAGGAAAAAGCCACTGTTGTCCCCCCCAAAATTGTATAGACTAGCTAAAGATAATGTGAACAAACCAGAAGGATACTGGAAGAATGTTTTTTTGGATAGATGAAATCAAAATAGAACTTTTTGGCTTAATTGATGAGTGTTACCTTTGGAGAAAGAAAAACACTGCAGTTCAGCATAACAACCTTATCCCATCTGTAAAACATGGTGGTGGAAATGTTCTGGTTTGGACCTGTTTTGCGGCATCTGGGCCTCGACAGCTTGCTATCATTGAGGAAACTATACCAGAGAATTCTAAAGGAAAGATGAGTGATGGGCGAATCTATATCGTTTCGCTTCTCCGAAAAATTTGCGAATTTGCGAAAAATTGTGAAAATTCATCTCGAATTTGATCCTGGTGAATAAATTTGCCCATCACTAGTCAAGATGTCATATATTCTGTATGGAGGAGTGGGCTAAAATTCAACTGATCAACAGCAAATGTTTAGTTGCAGTTATTGCTGCACAAGGGGTTCAGACCAAATACTGAGAGGACAATATTGCCACACGCAGATATGTTATTGGATTATTTGTTTTCAATAAATACATGATCAAATATAATATTTTTGCTTCATTTGCTTCACTAGTTGTTTGAAATTCAGATAATGTTTTAGTTAAACTGTTAACAAACAATTGTAAATGTAATTGCAGTGTCCAACATCGCCTTTAAGCATTGCACAAATATACCATATATTGACATGTGGCAAAAATGAAGGAGATGGAACTTTAGTGAGGGATATTTTGAAGCGTCATATTTTATTTAAAAAAAAACATGTATAAGTCAGATTTTCAGGCTAAACCAAGCACAGACCACGAAAACTTTAGATAGGTGCCTCTCCCATTGATTTATACATGACCTCGACAGGTCTGTGGTGGGGGATTTTTGGATTCAGGCTTTTTGTAACATCGGTATAAAAAATCTTGAAAAATTCTATTTATTTCCCTCTAAAAAAATTGAGTTTTCTAGATTTTAACATTCACATTTTAATAAATAACCCCCTGTATGTAAGCTCAAATGCCACATAAATGTTCTTAATTGTAATATCCAAGGTTTATGGAGTGTAAAACCCACAAAAACCTCTGATACAAAACTTCCCCAGGTAAAAGTTGCCAAGGAAGTTGTCCTATAGAAGTCAGTTTTCATATTTTGTTCACTAGGAATTATCCAGAATTTTTTTGAGGTTTTAAATGTATTCATATTTGTTAGCACAGAGTTTAGCAACATTTTCGGTTCATACTTTTTTATTCAGATTTTTTAATAAATGGCGGGTATCGTATGGTTTGTGAATCATGAACTAGGCTACAGGGCAGCACAGGACATGCTCCAAGGCTTTCTTAGTGGGTTCCTAAAGGATAACAATTCTTTTGCCTAGAGATCATCAGTAGTAGGAATGGAATCTTCTGGATGCTTTTTCTCAATTTAGTGTGGATTTTAATTTTGATCTCTGTCTTTCCTCCTGAGAAACTCTTTTGAGTTCATAGTAGGTCGGAATAATACTACAAAACATTTTGGCACAAAGATACAGACCACCAAAGCCCAGGTGGAAGACAAGATAGCAAAGACCTCCATTGCTACGGTATACATGCCTCTTGCACTAAAATAGGCTGGGATAAAGGCTATCCAGACACTGAGGAAAGCCAACATACTAAATGTGATAAATGTGGCTTCATTGAAACTGTCAGGGAGTCGCCTGGCTAGGAAAGCAACAATGAAACTGATGGTGGCCAAGAGTCCAAGATATCCCAGCATGCACCAGAAAGCAGCAGGTGATCCTTCATTACAGTTAACTATGATGATTCCAGGTTGATCTTCCATGTCAAGTTCAGAGAAGGGAGGTGAGAAGATCAACCATAATATGCACACACATATCTGGATAAAGGCAGAAAGCACAATAATATAGTAGGACACCTTAACTCCTGTCCATTTTCGTAATATGCTGCCTGGCTTTGTTGCATTAAAGGCAATAACAACAGTGATAGTTTTGGCCAGAATACAAGAGATGCAGAGAGCAAAAACTGTCCCAAATGCCACCTGACGCAGAAGACACTTTTCATTTTGTGGGTAACCAATGAAACCTAAAGAGCAAAGGAAACAGAGGAACAAGGAAATCAAGAGGAGGCAGCTAAGGGAATAATTGTTGGCTCGGACAACTGGTGTTTTTTTGTAACATATAAATACTCCTAAAATAATTATTGGAACCAAAGAAGAGAAGATTGTAATGACTGCTAAGCTGTAGCCCAGAGATTCTTCATAGGAAAGGAACTCAGTAGCTCTTGGTAAGCATCTGTTCTGTTGTAGATTGGGCCACGTGTCCCAGGAACATGGTTGACATTCCACATGATCTGGAGATCAAAATATATATCATCATTTTTTTTATATACAGTAAGCAGTTTGGTATCTAATAGCAAATAATACATTTTTGTACCTGTTTGATTTGAAATCTGCCCCTGGGGACACCGGGCACATTCATAGCAGCAACTGGGCTTTCCTGGTTTTGTCACCTTCCTAAATCCCGGGGAACAACTTGGGGTGCACTTGGAAATGGGTACCTTTGAAATTAAAATATACTTAAAACTCACATAGATACAAAGCACAGTCTATACAGAGTCTGTACTATTACATAAAAAACATTAATTATTATGTATATTATATATGTAAGGCATGTGACTTGCTCCATCTTGGATTCATATTCATCCAATTGGTAACAGGCACAGGTTTCTTGACACTCAGGTACACTCATCCTTTTGCCATTTAAATAGCAGACCCTTCTGAAGCCCTCTTTTTTTTTACTTTGCCTGATTACAGGGATTAACCTTTGCATGGACTTTTATTACACTGATTACTATGTTTCCTGATCCTTGATTGTGTATTATGCAGACCTGTTCTGACCTATGCCTGTAATAAGATTCCATTGTCTCCTGAGGCCTTTGACCCTGACTCTCTTACTAGTATCAGTACTAGTAAGATGATAGACAGGAAGTGGACTCACTACTGCATAAACTTTTACAAAATCATTACAACATTAGATCCCTCAGTCCCTCCCTGCATGGCACTATTGATGGGCGAATTTATTCGCCAGGGGCAAATTCGCGGCGAATTCCCGAGATTCGCCGCTGGCGAATAAATTCGCGAAACGCCAGTGAAAATTCGCCAAAAAAACGAGTCTCGTCGAAAACAACGGGACATGACGAAAACGACTCAACGCGTCAAAAACGTGCCGCGACTCGTTTCGCAAATTTTTTTGGCGAAGTGAAACTGGGTAAATTCGCCCATCACTACATGGCATCTCCTGTGATTTCACCTAAATTGTACCTATTTCATAACCTTTGAGTTCACTCCAAAACCTTATCCATTCTAAATTATTACTGGAGACACATATGTAATCCTTATGGTCTGAATAAATATTTAGTTCGGTGATCCTCAACCTGTGGCCTCACCAACCCCTTGGCTGTTGCTCCTAGTGGCCTCAAAGCAGGTGCTTATTTTTGAATACTGAAAGAAGTTTTGGTTGCACAGATAGCAGGTGTAATGCCAGACACAGCCTCCTTTAGACTGCCTTTCCACATAGGGGCTACCGAATGAACAATCATAGTCCTTATGTGGCATTTGCAGGATTTTTTTTTCATTCTTGTGATGGTTCCCAACTCTTTCTACAACTAAATGTGGCTCACAGGTAAAAAAAAGGTTAGGGACCCCTGATTTATACTAATATGTATATAGCAACACCAATGTAAAACTGCAAACCAGTTTCAGATAACGGTTGAAGAATAATATGTTTACAAACCCTACCTGCTTGTTGTCATTGGGCCATATAATACTGGTTGTGTCTACAGTCAGATTTCTCCTATCTGGGGCATTAAATTGATATTGTCCAACTAAAATCTGCTTTAGTGTGCCCTTGGTACTCAGGTGCCAATTCACAATATCATAGATGACTGGGGGATTCCCTTTTGCATCAAAAAATATTTGGTTTCCATCTCTGGCTTGAAACTTCACATTTCGTATATAGTGGAGCAACTGTAAAATGAAAAGATATAATGCTTAAATGTAATAATAATAATAATAATAATAGTAACTCAATTGGAGCCATTTATGACCTTTGTGCTGTACATATTTATTTGCATATGATTATTTTGTGCATGATATCCTCCAAAATCTAAAATATCTTAAACTTACATGCCAAGGTTGAAAAGATGTGATGTTAGCACAGGAATCTTGATAGAAAGGTCCATTTCCAGGAGTACAATCAAGCAAACTCTGTAGTGCCCTAGCAAAAGTGTAGGCAGCAGTGTATATATTGAGAGATATTCTATGTTCTGTCATCAACGTCTCCAGCGTTTCATTCCCTGTACATGTATGCATGGTTGTGTGATTAAGCCACTTACAAGAGAAGGCTTTCTCCCAAAACTGTCTTATAAACAAATCTTGAGGCTCTGTAGATGGATGAAGACTGTTAAGGTAGTTTGTAAACTCTGGCATTTTCCTACCATGAATAGCAAAGCCTATTGTTCCCAATAACATGTCTCTGAATATTTCCTCTGAGAGCAGAACAGAAGTTGACCAACCTTCACTGGCTACCCAAATGTTTCCAGTGACATTTTGTCTCAAAAGCTCTTGGATAATAATCATAAAGTCAGGATCAGTGGTAATGACAACCACAACCTTTGCTGTTGACTCTTTGATGGCTCGAGCTATGTGAGGAGCATTTCTATTTGGCTGACCAATCATGATTTTTTCAGCAAAAGCCACACAAGCACCAATATTCATTATCTCCTGTTTTGTCATTTGAGTTCCATATTGACCATAGTCATCATCATTGGCCAAGATCCCCAACCAGGACCAACCAAAATAAGAGATCAGTTGGGCTAATCCTCTCATCTGAAAGTCATCACTGGGGATGGTGCGAAAAAATGAAGGAAACAAATTCCGATCACTGAGAATAGGATGGCTTGACAAATAACTTATCTATAAGATAAAAAAAATTATTCTCAATTATTAATGTATTTGATTCATTTATCAACCAGTAGAACCAGATATCTGTGAAAAATCAAACATTTTGTACCAGTGTAATGTTCATGATAAAATGTTATCTCCTAATTCAATTCCAGGTTTCCCCACACAGCAAAATGCTATTGAGTGAGAAAAAAAAACTTATTTCACTGTTTAACTCATGAAAACTCAATTGCTCAATTGAAGTCAATGGGAAAAAGCTTAACTGAACTAGGAGAAAGTCTTTTCTCCTCAAATTACAAATCACCCATATGTTTTCAAGTGAAAAAAAACAACAAATATATTTTCATTGATCTGAAACTGGATCCTTGTAAAATGTATTTCAATTTAATACATAAAAAAATAAGAAAATTAAATAAAAAATTTGGCAACATTAATCCATTCCTTGGGCAGAAGCCTTCTGTGAATAAGGACTAAATGAGATACTCTTGCACCACTTAGTACTCTTTGGCTTCTACTGAGGAAAGTCATAAATGGCTGTGATGTTTGGATATTATTGCTTGCTGTGCATTAGTATTTTAGCTCTTCCTTACCTGTGGGTACTGGTACAGCCCTAGAATTTCAGCTATAAGTATAGATTGGGTAGATCCACAATCTCCAATGATACCAGCAAGAGGTGCCCCTTTGTGGCAGTTATAATTAGGGGTGATTGTTGGCCCTCCTGACAATATATATAGAGCTCCTTGTGCTGCTCGCCGTAAAGTAATGCAGGAGTCAAAAATCTGGAAGCCAAGCGTTATGTTGGGAAGAAGTTCGGGGTCTGCATTAATCTCTTCTATGGCAAATATTAAAGCCTGCATGCTTTGATAGAACTCAATGCCAAACCTATTAGACAAGCAAATAATAAAAACTGATATAATTATACAAAGCTACAATTTCAAAATCACAATAATTTTGTTTCAGTCATACTGTACATTTTGATTTTTAAAGACCTTCTATTATTTTTTTTTTGGTGCAAAATAACTGCAATTTTAAATTAAGTAATTTCTTAAAATCAAAGGCTATTTTGATACTAAACTCTATAGTTAGTATAGCTATTGGCATATTTGGTTTGTGTGAAAGAGTGGAGATGTGTGTGTGTGTATATATGCTGGGTTTTTAATTTGGAGGGGTAGAACTTGATGGACTTTGTCTTTTTTCAACCCAATTTAACTATGTAAATATGTAACTACTGTATGTAACATGTCTTAAACAACATTTTAACCCCCCCTCCAAATCTTAAATCAAATAATGTACTTGCGTAAAGTCAATAAAGGGCTTTCAGTCCAAAATGTGATAAAGTATCATCATGCCACCTTATTAGATCAATTCGTCCCCACATACTCAGGATTCCACACTACTTTGGGTGCAGATTGTGGATGACTTTTTCTATGGCCTGTATACATTAGAATCTTACAGAGTTCTCTTAAATAACTGACTATCACTTAAAAGAAAAAGTATCAATTTATCTTGTCCCCATTGGCGTAATGAACAATTAGGACTTCCTTTCTGGGCTCTTAAGACTTTACACAGTTTCAAAGTAAAGTTAGGTTGAAATAAATACCACAGTTTCAACCCCTCCAAATGAAACCCAGTGCACATACAAAAACACACACTGACCCCTCCATATACTCACATAACCTATATATACCAGTATCTAAATAAATTGTTGATTTTAGATTCATAGTAGCCTTGGATATTAGGTTTGCCCAAGAAATCAGAGGATGCCAGAGAAACATCAATAAAAATTCTGTCCCACAATGTTTAAGGGGCTGTATAGACAATGTACATATGGTGGTAATCCAAGGTTGAACTTTTCTGTGACACACCTATGAGAATTACATACTATATTTCATTAGGACGCCTTTGTTATACTTATTGGAAATGAAAAGACTGCAAAGCTAGTAAATGGAAAAAATGGTCTCCCAGTAACAAAACTGATGGATAAAATATTAAATATTGCCACCAATAAAAAATCTTACTTATGTGCTACAGAACAATATGGAAGCATAGGAAACACATTTAGATTCCATACTTTTTCAAGCCCTGCATGTTTGCTTTACCCCCATCCCCTAAATAGACTAGTGTATTTAAGCCACCACATACATGTTATATATCTGTTTATTTTTCTCTATTTTCTCTTCTGCTTTTTTGAAATTCTTAATAAAACTAATAAAAAATTTCTATAAAAAAAAGTCTTCCATGCTGAGATGTTTCAACCAAAAATAAATAAAAATAAAATATTTTAAAGGTATTAGCATATACAGTCTAACAAAAGGTAATTTAAAGTTGAATTGTCCCTTAAAGACTGGGTTTGGTCACTGCATTTAGAGGTGGCAGCTTGTAATGGGGAAGACTATTTAGGAAAGCTTTGGGTCCAAGACCCTGGAGAGAGATAACTAACCCATTTTATTAGGTTGATAGTGATATTTTTCACGCTAAATGTGGACATTAAATTAAATCTCTCAAACTCTAGATTATCACCTCATTATCAGGGTTATTTAACATCTCTAAATGGAGTAAACACTTAGGGGCTACTCTGAATTGAGTGAGAAATGTAGCTCTGAAGTGTATTTTTGCTGCTTTGCTTATTTTTTAATAAAGGAACAAGCTGCTGCTGAAACACCTCGGAGATTGCTGTTCATTTGCACCCAGGGAGTTAACGAGCCTGAAAAAGTGCACCTTCACACTGTTTTATCATTAACTCCTTGCATACATGTAAGAGCTACATAGTGGCCCTCATGCTACCTGGACTGTAAAGGGTTGCATAATCAACACAAGTTGTGTTACACAACATCCAATGTCTATCTAGCAGGCCAATTCAAGCACACTGTGCCTTAGGAGAAAGAAGCAATGGGTGTGTTCCTCTATATGAAACAATACAATGGCTGGTATTAATGTGTATATTAAGGTCTCAAATTTGGTATAGCGTCTATAATACCAGTCAATGACAGCCAAATTGTTATTAGCTGCTGCTATATACACTTGTATATATGGCTGTTATGCAAGCCTAACTGGCAACTCATTTTTAATTAGAATCTAATTAAATAGCATATTATATGACTGTACAGACTGTCTCTAAAATGATTTCTATTTAGCTGATTTGTGTGCAAATCTTTGGTGTGGCCACTATGCATTTTGTTCATTGGCATCTGGGCAATAATACTTACATCTGACACTGAAGTTCCTGGGGTTTTTTAGTGAAGTCAAGGTTGTAATGGAGTCTGTCCACGTGAATGGGAAAGGTCCCTCCTATGATAACATCTCCTGGGTGGCTCAGGTAGCCATGAACATTGTCACTGGGTAGGTTACAGGCAGCATTTGAGATGGCACAGACCTCAAAAGCCAATGTGCAGAGTATCCATGTGGTGGAGAGGAGAAAGTAGCAGATTTTGTAGATGGCCTGAACCCAGTGTAAAAGCATCTCTGTCATATAACTAGAGGTTTCTCTGGCATTGTCATACCCCCACTTATCTCTCCTGTGTTAAAAACACTGAACTGGAATTCCAGAACTGTTTATATACAGAATTCCGATAAGGAGGCCTGGGGGAATCCTGACAATAATTGTACATAATTATGTAACCGCCTCAGGGATCAGCCATTCATGTTGGTTATCTAATTATTTTAACTAAGAAAGGGCTATATCCATAAAGTAGACAAATTATTTCCAGAGTTATGAACCCTGCTATGAGCCCCATAACAGCAAACCCCTTTTCTCCTAAAACCCTCACAAAAAAGAGACTTCTCTCTACCAAGTTATAAAAATGCACACTTCCTTAGTAGCACCCCTTTTTGCTCCCTTTTCTGTCAAGTGAGTTATCTTACCCTCTACCTTTACCAGTAGCAACAGCTATTCTTGCTCTCTCCTTGTCCAGCTCTTTGTTCAACCCCCTTAAAGTGTACCCATCACCCAGACAGAAAAATCTGTATAATAAAAGTCCTTTTCAAATTAAACATGAAATCCAATTTAAATTTTTTATTAAAACATTCATAGCTGTTTTAAGCTCATTTAAAAATCTCAGCTGTCAATCAAATATTGTCTGCCACTCCTCTATGTCTAGGCATAGAGGCGGGGCAGATACTTACTTTCACTTTCCGTTCAGCACTTCCTAGATGCCACTGCTCCCCACACATTCCCCTGCTCTCTTAACCATTTAATTGTGTAGCCAGGACATGGGAAAAGACATTGGGTCCCCCATTCTGGTGCACAAACAAGATTCTGAGATGATGCAAGGCTTGCCTTAATAACAGTGTCCACAAAATGGCTCCTGACTGCTTGCTATAATTATGAATTCCCAGACTGAAGAAAACAAGATTAAAATAATTTATATAGTGTATATAGTTAATGTTGATGTTGCTTGACTAACAAGATAAAATATGATTTTGAATATTTTTTTGGGGTGACGGCTCCACTTTAAAATGTGTTTGCTCTCTGATCCACGCTGGATTGCAGCAAAAGCTAGGAACCTACCTACCACATGTCATGGAATTTCAGCAACTGGAGATCACTTTAGGTGAAAGACAAAGTGTATGTGACACTAGTGATGGGATTTGCGGCAAATTCCTGTGATTCACCACCGGCGAAGAATATCGTGAAGCACCAGGAAAAATTTGCCGGCGTCTCATTTTTGAAGCAAACTTTAGCAAACTTTTTGCCATTTTGTGAATTTCTCCAGAAATTTGTGAAAAAGTTGGTGAAACGAAACGTCCCAGATCCGCCCATCACTATTTGACACAAGTTCTAAACAAAGAACTGCTCTTACAGCTAAGTAGGTGGCTCTGCCCTAAAGGCCAGAATGTAGTGACCAAGGCTAGTTTGAGAACAGAATCCATCCAAGTCCAGGGGACTCACAGGGGAATCTTTATACAGGTATGGGAACCATTATTCACAAAAAATTGTGTCATATTCAGAAGCATATGCTTCTGAGGAAGTGGCAAAACGCCACGAAACGCTTCAAGTGTGGGGTATATGTCACAAGCTATTATTATTTATTATTTTAATTATATCCTATAAATGAAGATTTTATGAATCTAGCCAATGAGTGCTCCGTACAATTGACTGAAATTTCCCACTTTATTGTCCACAGCAGATCTGCTATGGATTTGTCTACATGATGAAATAACTTTTGGATTCTGTGGGTATAATATATCACTGGAACATTCACACCTTAAACGCGCGGGTACATGTTATATTTTATACATTCTGCACTACCACTTAAACAAATGTTTATCTCCCACCCCCCTAAAATAATTGATGGGTGAAAGTTTCTCTCTTCACATTGAAACACTGAAAGTGTACATTTCAAATTAAGAATGCAGCACTATATTTTTCTTTTTGTTTTTTCCCCCAAAACTTCTTTTGAGGAATACAGCAATCCTTCCCTTGGCATTTGATTTATTAATGCTCAAGCCTCCGAGTTTGGGCATTCATTCCCCAAAACCATGCGTAAATTTACAAGTGCTTTTAGGAACCAAATGCTCAACGTTTGAGCATTAATAAATCAGACCCTATTTAAGTCTCAGACTTTCTTACCATACTGGGATCTTTCCATCTGGACTTTTCAAATTGTCTTAACTCAGATTATCAATATTCAATCTTTCACTATTCTCACGGATGCCCTGTAACATTCCCAGGTTTTAAAAGTTTCTTTGGATTCTATATCATTCCCTAAGATCCTAAGGACGATCAGGCTACTTATATTTCATCTTTCTTCATGCTCAAGGAAGCCCTGAGCTTTTCAGTCTTTCTATGGTTACTGCCCCATCCAAATGAGCTATTCCTGTAAATTTATTTATTTATAAAATTAAGCCTATCCCATATATAAATATAGATTACTACAACTCTACTTGATACACATGGCCTATTACACTAGAACAAGGTTACACCAAATCAACCTGTACATTCTGTCAACTTGCTTAAGATGTAAAGTAGCAGAAGATTTACTAGGGGTTGTCACTTTGTCATTCAGATATTTTACTTACAATCACTTACATACAGATTTTCCCTTTCAGCACAACTAATAGAAACAATATCTCTGAACAATACAAAAAAAATGCTAGTTGTGGATCTTATATATATATATATATATAACTGTTTGATCATTTATGTTTATCTGTTTATGTAACTCATAAATCGGTGCTTTTTTCTGTGACTTTGTGACTTTACATTGTTGTAATCATTGCATCTTGTCAAGTGGTACAACATGACCCAATATGTCTGACATTTTATTGTACTTTCTCATACCCCAAATTAAAAATCTCACCTCAGTTAAAAAAAAAAAAAAAAAACTTAGGAAATTACAGTTTTTTTCCAAGCTCTTCTTACATTTTCTATTTTTCTAATAATTAAGTAAAAGTAAATAACCTGAGGATATTTTACTTACAATCACTTACATACCGATTTTCAACCATTTTGATTGAGATCCCATGAAGAGATCCCTTGCAATTGTCTAGGATAAATGCATCGGCATTACAGCAAAATACAGAAAGTTGGAATATAATTACTACTAAGGCTGTCAATATGTAAGTATAAGTGGAATATCTCCAATTTCAGGGTGTCTTGGAATTTCAGGAACTGGAGAACTATTCACATGAAAGATACAGTTTATTTGACACGATCTCTGTTTTTTCTCAACTCACAGAGAGTAATAAATACAAGCAACAAAGTCTTTATAGACTTGTAGAAAGGAAGTTACAAATCAGGTGGGCCTCTAGGTGGAATCTGAATACACAGAATGGTATACTCTCTCAAGGGGATAATCATATGTTCCCTCAGTTTTTATGAAGAACACTTTCCTTAATAGATGCTTGAGTGTTGAACATTTCTTCCATAAAACAAAACTATCCCTACTCACCTGCAAGATATTTAATGATTTAACAGTGGAAGGGAGTGAAATCACACAAACATTAGTCAAAACTATACACAAACAAAGCAAGCAGTTATTTTTTTTCATCATGCTACAATATTCTATAATTCCTCTGAAGGATCAAAGACTGTGCTTCATTCTTTAAATAATGAGAACAAAGCATGATGATTTGGAATTTTCATTTTTATTTTTTCAAGCTTTAAAAATAATGGTGCTTACTTTACATTTCTTCTTTTTCCCATGAGATGATCTCTTGAGTTCATGTTAGGCCTGAATAATATAATGAAACATTTTGGCACAAAGATACAGCCCACCACAGCCCAACT
The DNA here is from genome assembly GCA_024363595.1 of Xenopus borealis. NCBI lineage: Eukaryota > Metazoa > Chordata > Amphibia > Anura > Pipidae > Xenopus > Xenopus borealis. The sequence continues at coordinate 142,208,717 of CM044435.1, read as the reverse complement.
TGAAGACAGAATGGCAAAGACCTCCATTGCCACGGTATACATGCCCCGTGCACTGAGGAAAGATGGTATAAAAGACACCCAAACACTAAGGAAAGCCAACATACTGAATGTGATATATTTGGCTTCATTGAAACTGTCAGGGAGTTGTCTAGCCAGAAAGGCAACAATGAAACTGATTGTGGCTAAGAGCCCAAGGTATCCCAGCATGCACCAAAAAGCAGTGGGTGATCCTTCATTGCAATTAACTATGATGACTCCAGGTTTGGTGTCTGAATCAAGTTCGTGGAATGGAGGAGAGAACAACAGCCACAGCACGCAAATCCATAACTGAATAAAGACACAAAATACAATGACACAGTAGGACACCCTTACACCAGTCCAATTTCTCAATCTGCTGCCTGGTTTGGTTGCATTAAATGCAATGACAACAGTGATAGTTTTGGCCAGAACACAGGAGATGCAGAGAGCAAAAACCATCCCAAATGCCACCTGGCGTAGAAGACACTTTTCAGTTTGTGGGTAACCAATGAAACCTAAAGAGCAAAGGAAACAGAGGAAAAGGGAGAGCAGGAGAAGGCAGCTAAGGGAATAGTTGTTGGCTCGGACAATTGCAGTGTTTTTATAATGAACAAAAACTACTAAAACTATAAGTGGAGACAGAGAAGAGAAAAAAGCTGCAGCTGCTAAGCTATAACCTAGTGGTTCTTCAAAAGAGAGAAACTCAGTAGTTCTTGGTAAGCAACTGTCTTGTTGTAGATTTGGCCACATGTCCCAGGAACATGGATGACATTCCAGTGCATCTGGTGAGTAACACTGATATTATTTTCATGTCATACATAAACAAATTTAAAAACAAAATAGTTTTCTTAGTTTACCTGTTTGGTTCGAAAAATGTCCCTGGGGACATGGGACACACTCATAGCAGCATATTGGCTTTCCTGGTGCAATCAGTTTTCTAAGTCCTGATTGACAACTTGGGCTGCACTTAGAAATAGGAACCTATGGAAATCATAAGGAATGAAGTGAGAAATGGTGAGCAAATATTGAACATTTGATCATTGTACTCAACAATTCATATGATTATACAGTTGGGGAGTAAGACTAACCAGGATTGGACCAGATTCAGTTCATCAAGAAAAAGGTTTATAACATGTAAACTCATGGATGACATTCAATTTGAGAAGCAACTCAGTTAAAAAAAAATTAATCTCACTCATCATCATGTGAATACTGAAATCTATGGAAAAAACTGAAACAAAATTAGGGGAAACGTTTCTTCTCCTTGAATTTAATCTCATCCTTGAATTTTTACATGACAAACGATGAGGTACATAATTTGAACTGAATTGAATCTGGCCCAATATCTCTTGGTTTAAACAAATACAAAAAAAAGCTTACAATCTCTGTTCATAACCTACAGTATATAAGGTACTACATGTTTACCAGCTCAGATTTATCAAAAAGAATGATAAAAAGGAGGGAGTGGAGATGAAAATGAAAGGTTTAAAAGAATACAATGATAATATTGGTATTGCTGTGCAATAAAATACTCAAACTCAAGTGCAAGAGGGTACATTTTTGCCCCTTAGGATGCATCTGTAGAGGAAATTAACCTGTTTGATTTGCTCCTTTCTGCACCATGCCCCAGAATAAAAATGATGTACACGCATTGAGTCTTATAGTCTTTTTATTAAGCTTCAAAACATTTTCTGAGACAATGGATATCATTTAGTAGTTGCAGGGAAAGGTGTATTTGTTACACCACATTGCTCCCTGCACTGCTGGTAAAGTGCTGGTCTCTGTACTCTGGAACACAGAGACCTGAGTGTGCCCCCATGAATACAGCCCTGGATTCATTTAGCCTTGTTGCATTCAGGGGCAGAAGAAGTGGTTTGAGGGGGATGGTGCATCTGTGCCTGTCCTTGTTCACCCCTGTTGTATGCTGCCAAGCACAGTTAGAACTTTCTTGATATAGGTGGTAAGCAGATCTCTGTGCTCCATTTTGAAGAGCAAATACCTGTGGAAATTCAGAGGAGTGCAGAGTGCAAAATGTAAAAAAAAAAATTGCATCTATTTTTAACAGTTTGTACCTCATTAGGTAAAAAGTTAATGACCCCTAATCTCCATAAAGCAAAATAAGACTGAGAGAACATTAAATGTATTTACTTTCCATACCTGAGTTTCATTATTGGCCCATATAATGTCAGTGTTATTCACTTTCATGGCATTTCCATCTGGGCTGCTCAAGTCATAAGTCCCAATTCCCACCTGTTCCAGTGTGCCCTTGGCACTCTCTCGCCAATTCACAATATCATAGATGGTTGGAGGGTTCCCTTTTGCATCAAAAAACAATTGGCTTCCTTCTGTGGTCTTAAAGTTCACATTTTTAACATAATGCAGTAGCTGGAAAGTAGAAACATATTTGATAAATTAAAACAACAAATGTGGAAGATGAATATGATAGTTCATGAAACGATTAAAATTAAACTTTCATTGCTATAAATAATTGTCAAAAGGACATGGCAAATGATTGAGTAAATCATTTAAGGTGGGTGAAATCTGTTACAGACTCAGGGCATGAGTGTGTGGTTTGCAAACAAAGAAAAAAAGTTGACACACAAAACCAGATAAAACATATACAGTGCATATAAAAAGATGAGGCTGTTTGTGAAACAGATTTTAAACATGCACTACTAATTAATTAATTTATTTTGGAATGGATCTTCAATAAATTCTTACATGCCAAGGACGAAATGTAGAGATGTTGGCACAAGCTCCATGATGGAATGGCCCATCCCCAGGTTTACAGTTAAGCAAATCTTGTAGGGCCCAAGCAATCGCATATACAGCAGCATATACATGGAGAGGTATTCTATAAAATTCTTCAGTTATGAGAGTATCTAGCCTTTCGTTTCCTGTGCAAGCTTTAATTGTTGCATTATCAGCCGATTGATATAAGGTATTCCGGTCAAACCATTTACAAGTGAAAGTTTCCTCCCAGAGTTCCTTTATAAAAGGATCATGAGTATCTTTAAATGGATGAAGACTGTTGAGGTACTTTGCAAACAATGGCATTTGTCCACCATGTATTGCAAAACCAATGGTGCCCTTCAAAAGGGTTTTGAATCGTTTCTCAGAGAGTACAACTGAGTTTGCCCAACCTTCACTGGCAACCCACACAATTCCAGTCACATTCTGCCTCAATAACTCTTCAGCCACAATCACAAAGTTATGATCTGTTGCTATGACAACCATAACCTTTATAGATGATTCTTTAATGACCCGGGCAATGTGGGGAGCATTCTTATCAGGTTGACCCATCAATATATTCTCTGAAAAGGCCACACATGCTCCAAGATTAATTATCTCTTGTTTTGCCATCTGCATTCCAAACTGACCATAGTCATCATCATTGGCCAGGAGACCAACCCAGGACCAACCAAAGTGAGATATCAATTGACCAAGACCTATCATTTGATATTCATCACTTGGTATAGTACGGAAAAAAGATGGAAAAATGTTGCGGTCACTGAGAAGTGGATTGGTTGACAAATAACTGATCTATAAAAGTTTCAAATAAAGGAAATATAAGTCTGAATTGACTTTCAGTAATCTAAATGTAATAAACCTGGGCTTCTATTATATTTTAGTTTTTGCATATTGCTCTTACCTGTGGGTATCGGTAGAGTCCCAAGATCTGTGCCATAAGCTTAGAAGCAGTGGAAGCAGTGTCACCAATAATGCCAGCAAGAGGTGTTCCTTTGCCACATTGATAATTGGGTGTAATCTCTTGCCCACCTGAAAGCATCCAGAGAACTGCTTGTGTTGTCAGCTGCAAAGTGGTGCATTTGTCCAAAATCTGGTAGCCCAAAGTCATATTTGGAAGGAGTTCAGGATTCGCATTAATCTCCTCCACAGCAAATAAAAGAACATGCATGCATTGATAATACTCTGTAGCAAACCTGTTGTACAAGTGCAGATTGTTGTATGAGCAATTTAGTTCTTCTCATTGCATACAGTTATCAAATGTAATATTTCCAATAGCTATTCCATAGTAGAACCTTTGTTACAACCAGTGTTAAACCCAACACTGTAGGTGATGGAGGGGCCTGTTTATTTAGCGGTCAGGTATATCAACAGCTCAGCAATATTCAGCATTTCAAATAATTACAATTGTACTTAGAAACTCTTAGCTCTTTAGAAACCTCCTGTATATCTCTAGGGAAGACCACCTCCACATCTTTCTGCAACCTTTCAATTCTAGATGGAGCTTTCAAATGCTCATCTTCCTTATTAAACTCAGCTGCTACTGTACCACAACTTGGCATCTAGCCATGTTGCTGGGAAACCTTGAAGATAAGGTCCCTTTTCCTCACTGAATTCTTGTCTATGTGCAAGTATTTGCCTGTGTGTATACCTGGACTTTGTAGGTACTTCTTTAATCCTACATTTGCCATGTCTGTCTGGATCTGCTTTTACCTGTCTTGCTGTATGTATTTATTCCCAAAAACTATTCAATCCACTTTAAGTCATTCTTTTTAAAGGAACGTTTTTGCATACTTATGCCTTCTGGACCACTCTCTCTACTTTCCTCTGCTTCTCCTTGTGCTGTTGGAAGTTTTGGATACATTCATGCAAGTATTATATTTTATATATTTAGTTTTTTTGAAAATCGCCATTTTTAGGTTTGGAACATTTTCACTAAGGGGACAGTAATGGCTGATGTTCTGAGATCATTTGCATTTTGAGACCCTTTCCTGTATTAAAGTACATACCGATGTCAACTGTCTGCCAGTGCAGTCTATCCTTTAAACAACTACATGGTTGCTAAGGTAATCTGTAAACCAAAATGTTAAGCTGTTAAAAAATAAAATACTAGGCAGGGCACGCAGCTCTTTAATGTGCCTGATATGGCCAAATGTTTAAGAAACACTGAGATAGCTGTAGGATTTTTCTTGTCTTTCTTTTAGTAGGTGGTAGAAAAAAGATTAGGACACAGATGTGAATACACAAACATGCCCTGTCTGACATGCTAGTGAATTCAAATGGCCCATAATGTCACACATGCTTTTGAACTTTGATGAATAAAGAATTAAATTGTCCGATGTTGCGGTTCTCCAATTTTTCTTATCTCCAAATGGCATTTAAAACCAGGACTGCTAACACTGTTGAGAGCTCTGTTCTTCTGCCAACTTTAATGAAGGTATGTATCAGCAAGAGATTGACATGACTTTCTTACTTACATCTGACATTGTAGCTCTGGAGGTTTACAGGTGAAATCGAGGTAATTGTAGGTCCTACTCAGATGAATTCCAAAATTTCCCCCTATGATAATATCTCCTGGGGAGCTCAGAGAGCCTCTAACAATGTCACTGGTCAAGCCGCAACCAGACATGAAGTCCAAAGAGGTGCCCACGCCTAAATCTTTACTAAATAATATCCATGCCATGAAAATGATAAACCAGTTGGTTTTGTGGCACATCTCTATTATACAACAAGCACAGTGTCTTCCAATTTTTCCTTGCTGCACACAGAAACTCTCAGTATCAAAATGCTGAGCGAGTTTTCTGGATCTGGATTTATAAGCTGCAGTAAGACAGAGGCCTAGGGGATCACAGGCAGTAATTATATCAATCACAGCTACTCAGGGACTCTGACTTAATTCAATAATATGTTTATTCAGAAGAGAGTCTAAATAGCAATTTTATTAACTCCCTGACCAAAATAAAATGAATTAAAAAATATTTTCCCTCCAATGGCAACAAAGTTACAATTCAAACTCAATTTCAGGCACTGGGGAAAGGGAGACATCTGACCAAGAAAGCGGCAATGAAACTGATGGTTACCAATAGGCCAAGGCAGGGGTCCCCAAACTTTTTTACTTGTGAGCCACATTTAAATGTAAAAAAGAGTTTGAGAGCAACACAAGCATGAAAAAGTCCACAGGGATGTAAAATAAGAGCTGTGATTGGCTGTATGGTAGCCTCTATATGGACTGGTAGCCTACAGAAGACTCTGTTTGGCAGTACAACTGGTTTTTATGCAACCAAAGCTTGCCTCTAAGCCAGGAATTAAAAAATATGCACCTGCTTTGATGCTACTGGGAGCAACATCCAAGAGGTTGGAGAGCAACATGTTGCTTGCGAGCTACTGGTTGGCGACCACTGGGCCAAGGTATTCCAGCATGCACCAGAAAGCAGGTGTTGACCCTTCATTTTAGTAAACAATAATTCCTGGTTTGTTACCACACTATAAAGGTGACTCCGCTATATAATAATTAGCCTCTCAATATCAGTCTACATCCCCACCTCAGGTGCAAGTATTAGAAATTTAATATGGAGTTCATTTGTCCATCTGTGTCTGTACCCTTTGAGAAAAGTGAAACACCTTGTAGAAAATATGTGACCTCTATTTCTTCAGATAAAGAGAAAAAGTAAGACTCTTTAGAGGCAGAACCCACACCAATGTAATGTTACGGAGTGTGAAGCCTGCATGACACTTCCACCTGAAGGGAGAGAACTAACTCCACTGAAAGAGAAGTGGATAGAAACCCAGAGTAACACTTCTCCAGAGTCTTACTCATACTACTTACCAGTACAGCTTTGCCAACTGTTAACCAAACACAAAAGTGCTCTAAAGCTTAAAATCATGGTACCTGCAAAAGATGACTTAGTAGGGGAAAGAAGCATTCCATCACTAGTATTCTACATGCCCCAGTACAACCTAGTGTAGCTCCCTGTCTCTTCAATATTAAAGTATACAGGGCACATAAGGAACCTGTATTTGTCCTGGACCGTAACCCACACACCCTATCAATGAAAGATCTATAGAGTTACTCACGGAGACGAACTGTGGCCCTGCGGACATACCTCACTCTGCTACGTATGTGAGAAATCTTGGAGCATACAGCAGCCTAGGCAATCTTCCTGTACAGGTTGAAATTGTTAGCTCGTTAGATGATTAGCTCATGATCCTCCGCTAAACAAGTCTGGATATTAAGATCTGCATGCCCTATGGAGTGGGCATCGTAACAGAAATACATGCAGATATGTATAACCTTGCCAGGAGACAGCCCTCTTGAGCCTTCAAGGATGTGACCTGGACATACTTGAAGTTATCTTATTCCATAGATTGGGCATCGAACTAAAATCTGTTTGGCATGCTCCCATGGGTCTACGAAATAGGAAGGAGTTGACAGATTCCAAGAAGTATAACTAACAAATAAAACACCGCTAAAGATACTTTCTTATCTTAGGGGTCCAGCCTGGAACAGAGACAGTTCACTGAGACTATTCTTAAGTATCCAAGATCAGAATTAATCTAGGTATATATATATATATACAGTATGTCCAAGTCTATAGTTAGACATTCCAGAACCAGGGCCTTTCCTAAAGGCAGACACTGCAGACTTGTTCCAGAAAGTATAATTTCAATGAGACAACTTTTTGGGAAATACTAGTGAGGGAGGAAGCTGTCTGAAATCTAAATTCCTCCAGAAAAAAAGAAA
>CM044435.1:142183525-142196437 GCA_024363595.1 Xenopus borealis | reverse complement strand
AGAGATGCAGAGAGCAAAAACCATCCCAAATGCCACCTGATGCACCTGACACTTTTCAGGTTGAGGGTAGCCAATGAAAACTACAAAGCAAAAGAAACATAGAAACAGGGAAAGCAGGAGGAGGCAGCTAAGGGAATAATTGTTGGCTATAATATGTTGGCTATAATCCAAACCAAAGGGTTGCTTTCAAGAATTACATGAAAAAGGCAATTGCCTTTGCCACTGTAAACAATACTATTAAAATTAGTGGCATGATTAAGGGACAAGCAAAATTAGATTTAGTGGGGGTTGTCAATTTGTCAGGCACCCACATGTCAGTCAATGCATTCAGATACTTAACTTACAAACTTACATATTTTCCCTTTGCGCACAGCTATTTTGATTACTTTCCCAGAGATCCCTTGAAAATGTCTAGGATGAGTACATGGGCATTGTAGTAAAATTTCCAATTTTACTATTCTGCTCATGTCCCTGTGCTGGACAGGAACAGTACCAAGGGTACAAAGTAAGATTGGATAGGATCATAGGGATGGATTCCAGACTTGATCAATCTGAGCAAAAGATCAAGAGACTCTGTAACAGTCTATTTTGTCAACCCTGTATTTAATAAAAACAAGCTAATTAGTGTGCCCATGTGAAATAATTTGTGATCTTGACAAGGTGGAATATACTTACTACTAGGCTGTCAAAGTGTAATATCACCAATTTCAGGGTGTTGTAGAATTTCAGGAACTGGAGACCACTTGAGGTGAAAGATAAAGTTTATTTGAAATGATGTGGATTCTGAATTCACATGCATACATACAAAGTAATCACATAGTTTTATAGACTTGTAGAGAAGGAGTTACTGGTTGGAAAGCACAGAGATATCACTCCACAGCACAGAAAAACTGCCTTTACAGCCAAGCACGAGGCTCTGCCTCAAGGCCAGGGTACTAGTGACCAAGGCTAGCTTGAGAACAGCATCTTTCTAAGTGAGGTGTGTTCTTGGGGTATTTCCATATACAGAGTTGTATTCTCTCTTAAGGGGATACTCATATGTTACCTCAGTTTTTATGAAGAAAACTTTCATTAAGAGATACTTGAGTAGTGCACATTTTTTCCATTAAAACACACCTAGTCACCTGTAAGATATTTTGTGATTTAAGTGAAGATTGAAATCACATAAACAGTAGGCCAAAATATACACAAACAAAGCGAGCAGTTGATTTTTTATTTTCATAATGCTACAATATCCTATCATTCCTAAGAGGTCCAAAGGCTGTGCTTTACTTTTTAACTAATGAGACAAACTGTGTTGATTATGAATATTAATATTTATTTTGACAAGCTTTAAAAAAAAAAAAACTATTGCTTATTTTAAATATCTTCCTTTTCCCATAAGATGATCTCTTGAGTTCATGTTGGGCCTGAACAATATGATGAAACATTTTGGCACAAAGATGCAGCCCACCACAGCCCAACTGGAAGACAGAATGGCAAAGACCTCCATTGCCACCGTATACATGCCCCGTGCACTGAGGAAAGATGGTATAAAAGATACCCAAACGCTAAGGAAAGCCAACATACTGAATGTGATAAATTTGGCTTCATTGAAACTGTCAGGGAGTCGTCTGGCCATAAAGGCAACAATGAAACTGATGGTGGCCAAGAGCCCAAGATATCCTAGCATGCACCAAAAAGCAGTGGGTGATCCTTCATTGCAATTAACTATGATGACTCCAGGTTTGGTGTCTGAATCAAGTTCATGGAAAGGAGGAAAGAACAACAGCCACAGTATGCAAATCCACAACTGAATAAAGACACAAAATACAATGACACAATAGGACGCCCTTACTCCAGTCCAATTTCTCAACCTGCTGTCTGGTCTGGTTGCATTAAATGCAATGACAACAGTGATAGTTTTGGCCAGAACACAGGAGATGCAGAGAGCAAAAACCATTCCAAATGCCACCTGGCGCAGGAGACACTTTTCAGTTTGTGGGTAACCAATGAAACCTAAAGAGCAAAGGAAACAGAGGAACAGGGAAAGCAGGAGAAGGCAGCTAAGGGAATAGTTGTTGGCTCGGACAATTGCAGTGTTTTTATAATGAATAAAAACCCCCAAAACAATGAGTGGAGACAGAGAAGAGAAGAAAGCTGCAACTGCTAAGCTATAACCTAGTGGTTCTTCAAAAGAGAGAAACTCTGTAGTTCTTGGTAAGCATCTGTCTTGTTGTAGATTTGGCCATGTGTCCCAGGAGCATGGATGACATTCCAGTGCATCTGGTGAGTAACACTGATATTATTTGCAAGTCATATATAAACAAATTTGTCAACAAAATCATTTTCTTAGTTTACTGTACCTGTTTGGTTTGAAAAATGTCCCTGGGGACATGGGATACATTCATAGCAGCATATTGGCTTTCCTGGTGCAATCAGTTTTCTAAGTCCTGACTGACAACTTGGGCTGCACTTAGAAATAGGAACCTATGGAAATCATTGGGAGGAAATTAAAAATGTTAAGGAAATACTGAACATTTGATCATTGTAGTCAACAATATGTAGTTCCTGTTCATAATCTACAATATATTGTAGTGTATGTATTACACATAGTTCAGACTTATCAAAAAGAAGGACAAAAAAGGAGGGAGTGGAGATGGAAGAGAATGGTTTACAGGAATACAATAATCTATCTCAATCTATTTAAAAAACTAAAGCAATTAAGAGAACATTAATGATTTACTTTCCATACCTGAGATTCATTATTGGCCCATATAATGTCAGTGTTATTCACTTTCATGGCATTTCCATCTGGAGTGCTCAAGTCGTAAGTCCCAATTCCCACCTGTTCCAGTGTGCTCTTGCCCCTCTCTCGCCAATTCACAATATCATAGATGGTTGGAGGGTTCCCTTTTGCATCAAAAAACAATTGGCTTCCTTCTGTGGTCTTGAAGTTCACATTTTTAACATAATGCAGTAGCTGGAAAGTAGAAACATAAAAGATAAATTAAAATAACAAATGTGGAAGATGAATATTATTATTATAAAAAAATTAAATTTTCATTGCTATAAATGCACACCCAAATTATTGAGTCAACCAGTTAGGGCGGGTGAAATCTATCACAGACCCAGGGCATGAGTGTGTGGTTTGCCGCCAAAAAATGTTGAAAAACATACAAAACCAGTTAAACATATACATATAATAAGATGAGACTATTTTTGAAACAGATTTTAAAACATGCATTACAGGTTAATGAATTAATTATTATTTTATAATGGTAGTTTTTTTCAATAAATTCATACATGCCAAGGACGAAATGTTGAGATGTTGGCACAAGCTCCTTGATGGAATGGCCCATCCCCAGGTTTACAATAAAGCAAATTGTGTAGGGCCCAAGCCAAGGCATATACAGCAGCATATACATGGAGAGGTATTCTATGAAATTCTTCAGTTAGCAGAGTATCTAGACTTTCATTTCCTGTACAAGCTTTAATTCTTGTATTGTCAGCCGATTGATTATGGGCAAGCCATTTACAAGTGAATGTATCTTCCCAGAGTTCCCTTATAAAAGGATCATGAGTATCTTTAAATGGATGGAGACTGTTGAGGTACTTTGTAAACCATGGCATTTGCCCACCATGTATTGCAAAACCAATGGTGCCCTTCAAAATGGTTCTGAATCGTTTCTCAGAGAGTACCGCTGAGTTTGCCCAACCTTCACTGGCAACCCACACGATTCCAGTCACATTCTGCCTCAACAACTCTTCTGCCACAATCACAAAGTTAGGATCTGTTGCTATGACAACCACTACTTTTGTAGTTGACTCTTTAATTACCCGGGCAATGTGGGGAGCATTCCTATTGGGTTGACCCATCAATATATTCTCTGAAAAGGCCACACATGCTCCAAGACTAATTATTTCTTGCTTTGCCATCTGCATTCCAAACTGACCATAGTCATCATCATTGGCCAGGAGACCAACCCAGGACCAACCAAAGTGAGATATCAATTGACCAAGACCTATCATTTGATATTCATCACTTGGTATAGTACGGAAAAAAGATGGAAAAATGTTGCGGTCACTGAGAAGTGGATTGGTTGACAAATAACTGACCTGTAATAAATAAAGGAAAGGAAATTTGAGCCTGAATTGACTTTCAATATTCTTAATTTAATACATTTAGACTTCTATTATATTTTAGTTTTAGTATATTGCTCTTACCTGTGGGTATCGATAGAGTCCCAAGATCTGGGCCATATGCATAGAATGTGTGGAAGCAGAGTCACCAATAATGCCAGCAAGAGGTGTTCCTTTGCCACAATGATAATTGGGTGTAATCTCTTGCCCCCCTGAAAGCATCCAGAGAACTGTTTGTGTTGTCAGCTGCAAAGTAGTACATTTGTCCAAAATCTGGTAGCCCAAAGTAACATTTGGAAGTAGTTCAGAATTCGCATTAATCTCCTCCACAGCAAATACAAGAGCACGCATGCACTGATAATACTCTGTAGCAAACCTGTTGTACAAGTGCAGATTGTTGTATGATTTAGTTCTTCTCATTGCATGCAGTCATAAAATGTAATATTTCCAATATCTACTCCATAGTAGAACCTTTATTACAACCAGTGTTAAGTGGAGAAGGTGCCTGTTTATCAGTAATCTCAGCAATATTCAGCATTTAAAATCATTAAAACAGTACTTATAAACTCTAGGGACCTCCTGCATTTCACAGGAAAGAACACTTCTTCCTCTACATCTATCTATTACCGCTTAACCTGGACGGAGCTTTCAAATGCTCATCTATCTTATTAAAGTCAGCTTGGGAAATCTTGAAAACAAGGTCCCTTTTCCTCACTGCATTCTTGCTTATGTGCATGTACAGTATTTGCCTGTGTGTATCCCTGTGCTTTGTAGGTGCTTCTTTAATTCCACCTTTACCTGTGTCTGTCTGGGTCTGTGTGTACCTGTACACTTTTACGTTTGGCACATTTTCCCGAGGGGGCAGCAATGTCTGTTGGCATTTTGAGGCCCTTTCTTGTCTTGTCATACATGATGGTGTATAACTTTCTGCCAGTGCACTACATGGTTGCTAAACCTTAAAAACCAAAAGGTAAAATTGTTAAAAAATAAAAAAACTATAGTAGCAGGGCATGCAGCTCTTGAACCTGCTCCTGTTATGGTGACATTTTTAATAAGCTGTAGCATTTTGCTTGACTTCCTTGGAAGATAATAGGTGGTATAAAAAGGATTTGGACACAGTTGTGACTTCACCAACATTTTCGGTCCTGCCTGGCATTCCAGTGAAGTCAAATTACATTTAACACCAGGACCACTAACACTGTTGAGAGCTCTGTTCTTCTGCTTTAACAAGGGTATGTATCAGCACAAGAGATTGACATGACTTTATTACTTACATCTGACATTGGAGCTCTGGAGGTTTATGGATGAAATCCAGATTATTGTAGGTCCTACTCAGATGAATCATAAAATTTCCCCCTATGATAATATCTCCTGGTGAAGTCATATAGCCCCTTATGAAGTCATTGGTCAAGCTGCAACCAGAAGTGAAGTCCAAAGTGGTGCTCACTCCTAAATCTTTACTAAACAATATCCATGCCATGAAAATGATTAACCAGTTAGTTTTGTGACACATCTCTTCTTTACAACAAAGCGTGTCTTCCAGGTTTTCCTTGCTGCACACAGAAACTCTCATTATCAAAATGCTGAGTAGGGATTCTGGAGCTGGATTTATAAGCAGCAATAAGACATAGGCCTAGGGGATTACAGATAGTAATTATACTAATCACAACTACTCAGGGAGTCTAAACTAATTCATTAATATGTTTATTCAGAAGAGTCTAAATAACAATGTATCAACTCTCTGACCAAAATAAAATTAAGTAAAAATTTTTGCCTCCAAAGGCAACAAAGTTACAATTCAAACCCCATTTCAGCATAATTCTATCTTAACTGTTTTGTCCTCTATTCATGTATCAAGCATTTGTAATATAATCAAATTTTGATTTCAATTCAGACAGACCAAAAATACAATTTAAAAATAAATCGATAACATTTTGCCACCTGTCTATAAATTGGTTGGACATTCTCTTGCTTCCTCCCTGACACATAGCTGGCTGGAAACTAGATAATGGTGTTGAGCAAATCTGCTACAATTTGCTAGAAAAGTTGCAAAGCCGGGGAGAATTTGTGAAACACATTGAAGTCAATGGTTATGCCAACTTTATTTGCAGCAGCAGCTTTTTTCACACAAAATATATTGAAGTCAATGGACTTTTTAGTGTATACTTTGCATAAAGATATACTATTTAAGAAGTCCATCTCCATTCAAAATTATCAAATTTTTCCAGTTCAAGCTCCCATTGGATGTTGAAAACTCTAGGTCCCTTTTATATGATAACTTGTTTACACTAGAAAATACACCTACTTCAGTAATTCAGCCTCCAGTCTAACAATATTTAGCACAGGACATTTGTTCATTTCAGATTTCAACCATACTGACCTTCAACCTGGGCTTCCAGATCTACCTTGGACAGTAAACAGGCATGAAAATATTTTCCTTACACTTTTTCCTAACTGGCCCTCAACTTCTCCCCCAGTGACTTCTCTGTACCCTGCTACTGGGGTCAGCCCCACACTTTGGGAATTATCTAGACCACATACGTGGCAGAGTAAAGGGTTTGCTCACCTTTATTTAAGGCAAGGTAAAGCCAGCTAAGTGCTGGGCCTGTTTCACATTTGGAAGGATTGACTTGTTTCTCCTTTTCAGGTAACAGTTTTTCTTTGGCAGTTCTGTAGTTGGTGTCTAGGAGTGTCCATAGTCTATATAAAGGGGAGGCAGTACAAGTTTTTCTCTTTGGACTTTCACTTCAGAAGTGAGTGGATGCTGCTAGAGAAGAAGGGCAGATGATTTAACCCTAAAGCAATCCAAGCCTTAGAAAAGTTGGGATGGCAGGGACCCTGTGATCATCTAGTGACAGCCTAGCTCCTGTTATAGTACACACAAGGACTAGTGTCTAAGAGTAGTTATTGTGCCTCCAGTGTGGTAGCGCCCTGGGTAGAGTATAGTCCCTTGGAGCACCACTGGTCAATCTGGTGCACTGGGGCTGACCCCTGATTATTCATTACTGTACTTTACTGCTGAGGTTATTCATCCAATCTTACAGTATTCCAAAGAAGTTCCTATTTTGTGGTTAATAATCCTCAATTTCATGGTTTAGAACCTTTGGAGTCCAATAATGTGCATATGAATAGTAGTTCCCTTTTTCCCCGCACAAATGTGAGTGTCCAGTTGAAAGAAAGGATCCATTGTAACTGACCCTCTACACCAGTAAAAGTTCTGGGTGTAAAAATAAATGTTACATATATTTGAGGACTACTGCATATGGAAATAACTTTTAAAATTATATTATTATTAGAAAGTCCTAGTACAAAAAAATTGTATAATTTTCATATTATTGTAAATATAATTTCCATATATTTATGTAGATGAATATAAACTGAATTAAACCTAATGTAAAAGGTTAAGGGGACTGATTTACGGGTAGATTTATTAATTTTGCATTCAAGGTTTGCCAAATTTATAAAACAAAAAAAAATAAAGACCAAACCCCTAAGTGGTAATGATCCAAAATGAAGTCTATAAAAATAATTTTAATATATATTTTTTTATTTTTAATTCCTATAATGAGGGGTCCTCATTATATACGTGCATACAATCAAAGCAATATAAACTAATTCATGAAGAACTTCATCATTTCATAAACATGTTGAATAGTCAGGATTCAGGTGCTAAAACTGCTAAAACGTATGAGGCCTTATTCATAATTGCAAGCAAAATAAAAAAAATGATTGGAAACATTCAGGCAAATGTTTATTCCATATATTTCCCCATATTGCCTCATACTTGCACCCACTGAGATCCAATGCAACTTTGCCAGTAAATATTAAACAACTAACAACTTGTGTATGTGGATAAGCAGTTTCTTTAAAGGGATTGTGTCATGGGACAAGCCAAATCATAAAGTTTTTTCCAGAATCATTAGATTTTTGCAGACGTTTTTCCAGACCTTTTCTATTTTGGTTAGGAAAAAAGGTCAACAGTCCAACAGTTCCACATCAACTACTCAATATGATGCCAAATCATACAGTTTTTTCCAGAATCATTAGATTTTTGCAGATGTTTTTCCAGACCTTTTCTATTTTGGTTAGGAAAAAAGGTCAACAGTCCAACAGTTCCACATCAGCTACTCAATATGATGCTCAGTACAAATTTATATATAATTAATATGAATAAATACAAAAATAAAATTACATTTAAACTTAAGTTCTAAGACTACACACTGGACTACAAGTGAATTTCTCAGGATATGATTATTATATAACCAATGGGTAATAATTTAACAGCTTTATTGCTGATTATCCTTATTACCATGTAAAAAGCCAGTCCATAGAATAGTACTTAATATAGTTATTTGTTATCTCTTTAATTCCTTATAATATGTTCTCTGGAATTCAGGTGGGGTCTGAAGAATACTATAAAAAATTTTGGCAGAAAGATACAGATCACCACAGCCCAGCTGGAAGACAGGATGGCAAAGACCTCCATTGCCACAGTATACATGCCTTGTGCACTGAGATAGGCTGGGATAAAGGAAATCCAGACAATGAGGAAAGCCAACATACTGAATGTGATAAATTTGGCTTCATTGAAACTGTCAGGGAGTCTTCTAGCCAGGAAAGCCACAATGAAACTGATGGTGGCCAATAGGCTAAGGTACCCCAGCATGCACCAGAAAGCAGGGGTTGACCCTTCATTGCAGTAAACAATAATAATTCCTGGTTTGGTGTTTGTTTCATATTCAGGGAAGGGAGGAAAGAAGATCAGCCACATAACACACATACAAAACTGATTAAATACACAAAACACAATCACACAATAGGACACCTTTAACCCTATATACTGTTTTAATCTGCTGCCAGGCTTAGTTGCATTAAATGCAATGATAACAGTGATGGTTTTGGCCAGAACACAAGAGATGCAGAAGGCAAAAGCCAACCCAAATGCCATTTGGCGCAGAAGACACTTTTCAGGTTGAGGGTAACCAATGAACCCTAAAGAGCACAGGAAACAGAGGAAAAGGGAGAGCAGGAGCAGGCAACTAAGGAAATAGTTGTTGGCTCTAACAAGTGGTGTTTTTTTATAATAAATAACAACTACCAAAATAATGAGTAGGAACAGGGAAGAAGATATGGCAGTGGCTGCTAAGCTGTAACCCAAAGGTTCTTCATAGGAAAGAAACTCTGTAGTTCTTGGCAAGCATCTGTCCTGTTGTAAATTGGGCCACATGTCCCAGGAACATGAATGACATTCCACAGCATCTGTTAATGCAAAAGTAATTTTAAATTTTGTGTTGTGACATCCAAGGAAATAAGTGTAATGATCACAGTACCTGTTTGGTTTGAAATCTGTCCCTGGGGACACCGGGCACACTCATAACAACAGGATGGTTTTCCAGGTACTATCATCTGTCTAAATCCAGATGGACAGCTTGGACTGCACTTGGAAAGAGGAACCTATAAATACCAAACGAGGTTTATATATAAATTTGGAATGAAGTGCTAAATCATCAACATTTAAATGTTACAGTTAAATACGAGGCTGACATTTACGTTTAAGAAAAACAAAACATTAGGTTGCAACCTCCATTGCTCCATTGTTCATTAGCCTACTGCCCCAGGAAGATATATATACAGAAAAAAATACTGCATTTATTACTGATATATACCAGTTGTGTATTGTAAAGACACCTGTATAGTAATGGCCAGTTAACTGACTGGTATATTTGGCAAACAGATATTTTTCCTGCAAGATTCTTGTCTTGTTCTGGGTGTCTTGTATTCTTATTATCCACACTGGAATCACAGATATTTCTTAGGCATCAGACTAGGAGGTATTTTGGGGAACTTTTTCTGAAACAATCAGTATTATGTTCTTGTTCTTGGAGGTCTGGATTGCTTGGCTAGCCTGCAAACTCTGCTATACTGAGCTATAAAACCTCCTTAAATAACATGTCTCCTACAACCAAACTCTCGATAGTATTTTTTTTTTTACAACAGGGCCTCTGTGTAGTATCTAGCTGTAGGCATAAAAGGCATTACTGTCTTTTAATAATGTCTTGGTCTTGGCTCCTGCATCCACTATAGAGGAATACGCATGGAGAGGGCATCATCCTCTCCAGGTGTATTTCTCCAAAGGAGCAATGTTCCCTCTAATTACTTCTATAAAAAATGAGCTTAAGTCATAATAAATGGTCAATTTGTTGTTTTTTCAACTGCAACAATGCAGATACGAAAAGTTTTAAATCCTTTCCAGAAACATGATAACCTATAAAGATTAAGTAAAAAAAGGCAGTTAATTGGGATTGGTGCCAAGGACACCAAGGTATCTTCCATAGTATGATGATAGTATGATAGCATTGATGATGGTGAATTTTATCTTGCCTGTGTTTCTAACATGAGCAAGTTAATTGAGTAATTAATTCTTTTGTGTTAATATTAGTAATTAATTTGCTGGTAGAAAGTTTAGAATCTCCTATTAAAGGTGCAGTTACACTGTTTCTGTTTCCAGGTAATTATGTTGCATTATGTACATGGTGCTCAGTCAACTAAACCTATCTCTAATATTTCTTGGCTACATGACAACTAGTCTTGGAACTCGCATACTAATTACAGGGATAGCTGTTCAAGTTATGTTTTACCAGTTATTGTCACATGTCAAACTATTTTCTAATGAAGTCCTATAACTGATCCTTTCTTATGGCCCTTTGTGGAAAACTATGGTTGTTTTTAACTGTATCGCCTTTAGAACCTACTTATTATTCAAGTCTGTCTTGTATTTTTATATTTTCTTGCCTACTGGTACTAGTTATCATTCAATCTTCCAGGTTATCTTTTTTTGTCTACTCCATTTAGTGTACATATGTCCATTGTAAGGTAACAATAAGACTGAGCATGGGTTCTCACTTCTGCTTTTAAATGAGAACTAAACATTGACAATCATGCATGCTGAATCTATGAATGTTGTGGGGCATCTGTAGGGGCACAGATCTTAACTGTTAAAGGTCTGTGGCCACCTTTGGCTGTTAGAAAAACAAAAATAACATACAGAATCTCTATCCTACATCTTTGTTTTAGTTCAATTTCTATTGTTACTTCTCCACCCTCTTTGATGTTGGAATCAACTAGTTGCAAAAACCTGCAAGCTTTATTTGTTTATCTTTCATTACGACTAGGATGTCCCCTCTATCATTCTCATATAAACTCTTGAAAATTAGATACCTGAATTTTGCTGTTGATCCAAGTAATGGCAGGAGTGTCTATTTTCAAGGTATTTCTGCCAGAGGCACTCAAGTCATAACTTCCAACAACAACTTGTTTCAAAGTGCCATTGGTACTCACATGCCAGTTTACAATATCATAGATGGCCGGAGGGTTCCCTTTTTCATCAAAAACAATTTGGTTCCCAAGTCTAGTCGTATAATTTAGATTCTGAATGTAATAAAGAAGCTAACAAGAAAAAATATATGTCATTGCAGTGGGTATACAGTATAATGTGTATATTAAATAAAAAACTAACTAAAGCAGGAATCTCTTACTTGCCACGGTTGAAATGAAAAAATGTTAGAGCAGTCACCATAATGAAATGGTTTAGTTCTTTGAGCACAATCAAGCAAACCTTGCAGGGCCCATGCTACTGAGTAAACAGCTGTGTATACATTAAAAGGAATTCTATGATAGTTTTCATATAACAAACTTTCAAGCTTTTCATTTCCTGTACATGCCTGGATTGTAGAATTGCTGGTTAGTTGAAATACATTGTTTTGATTGAATGTACATGAGAATGTTTGCTCCCAAAATTCTTCTATGAATGGGTCATGAAAATCTTTTAATGGATGGAGTCTTTGGAAATATTTAGTAAATTCTGACATTTTTGCACCATGAATGGCAAAACCAATGGTGCCCACCAAAACCACTTGGAACTTTTCTTCAGAGAGTAGAGCAGATGTCACCCAACCTTCGCTGGCAACCCAAATTTTATCTGTCACATTCTCCTTTATTAGCTCTTCCACCACAATCACAAAGTTATGATCAGAAGCTATTACAACCACAACTTTTGCAGATGACTTTCTTATAGCCTTGGCAAGCTTTGGGGCATTTCTGTTGGGTTGACCAATCAAGATATTCTCAGAAAAAGCAACACAAGCTCCAGCGCGAATTATTTCCTGTTTTGCCATCTGCAGACCAAATTGTCCATAGTCATCATCATCAGCTAAGAAGCCAACCCAAGACCAATCAAAATAAGACACCAGCTGAGCTAGACCCCTCATCTGAACTTCATCACTGGGGATGGTACGGAAGAAAGATGGAAACTGATTACGATCACTTAGAACAGGGCTAGTTGACAAATAACTGATCTGCAAGAAGAATTTTATAAGGACAAAAATAAAGGCATCAATTTAATAATACTGCAATACTGCATGTTTTAGAAAATTAACCTATGTCAACTAGTGCAGAATTAAATGTACAGTTTCTGTTACTGCTCTTACCTGTGGATATCTATACAGTCCCAGTATTTCAGCCATAAGAATGGAATGTGTAGAACCAGAATCACCAATGATACCAACAAGAGGTGCCGCTCTGTAACAGTCATAATTTGGAGTAATTTTGTTCCCACCTGAGAGCATCAAAAAAACTCCTTGTGCTGACCGCCTTAGGGTAGTACATTTGTCAAAAATCTGGAAACCCAATGTAATGTTAGGAAGGAGCTCATGATCTCCATTTATCTCCTCCACTGCAAATATCATGGCATGCATGCTATAGTAATATTCTGTAGCAATCCTGGTATAAAGT
>CM044435.1:142156488-142179276 GCA_024363595.1 Xenopus borealis | reverse complement strand
GAAGTTTTATTACATTGACAGCACATTAGCGCAAAGTATAAAATTTGCAAACGGCCTTCCTCTGGAGGACGTGGTCGCTAAACATTTTCCGGGTTGTAAAAAGGTACATTGCATTTGCTCAAAGCAAAATTTGTTCACGCAAAGGCTTAATTTATTACATTCCCCTATGAGTCTTTAAAAATAGATTTATCTATAGTAATAAGTCAAGTCAATTGGGCTTTTGCTAGTCATTCGACTGGCTTTCTCAATTCTGAGATTTCTGAATTGAGAAAGTCAGTCTGAAGTCTTGCAAAATGTCTTCAAGAGAAGAAAAAACAGCAAGCGCAGCTGATGTTTCTTATTACTATAGATATTGTAATTGACTTGAAATGTTTTGCATAAATGGAACCATCATATATAAAGGTAGATTGAACAATTTGGCTATTTTGCTTAAAAGTGAAATATTCAACTGAACATGAGCCTAACAAAACTATTCCAGCATCTCAGTATTTTATATTTTAGTTTTTAGTGGTCTTCTAGGTCAGCAGAGATCACCAACAGAACAACATTACAAGGTTACTTACTTCTGACAATGCATCTCCTGTGGTCTTCTACTGAAGTCGAGGTGATTATTAATTATGCTCAAATGTACTGGAAATGTTCCCCCTATAACAATATCTCCTGAATGGCTAAGCAACCTAGTAATGGACTCACTGGGTAGGCTGCAACTGAATTTTGTGCCAGAGTACATACCCTCTTCTATGGCTAATGATAATAATATCCATGCTGCAATGATCATCATTCTTTGGCAAACCTGCCTATTACCAGCAATCATGTTTGAAATAAAGCCAGTAAAACTCTGTTGTTGCATTGCAGAAATGTTTGCAGTTGTATTTTGAATGTGGTTGTGAGATATTTTTTTATACATTACAGAGACGGGTAGGCCTAAGGGGACACACCATCATAATTATGCTTATCCTAACTATTCTGGGACTTTGAATTAATGCAGGAAATCTGCCTCTCAAGGTAAAAATTTATGTTGGTCCCAAAAGAAAATATGTATCTATATGGTTTTTGAGTAAAAACAAAACATTGGAAGCATTTAATATTTACCCAACTATTTAAACTTTCAAATAATAGCAATATTTTTTTACTGTATTGGTCAAATGTCCCTCTTACATTGGATAACATCTCAGTTGTATGTGTAACTGACTTAGCTTGAGGTTTAAACTTTTAGTAAAGCAACTATTCTCAGGCCACAGCTTGTCTGTATCTCCTCTTATAGTATGAAGATCACACCATGACCTAAAAGCCGATAGGTAATGGGCTGTCACTGTTGCATGGCCAGTAATCGCAACCTCTAGACATTGCATTTATAGATGTAAGGCTGTAGTAAAATGAGCAACACTGCTACTCTCAACTAGTAGCTTTACACCAATATATGCTCCAGATGAGACATTGGTCAGAGGATGAGCCCTCACAGCTGGATGGAGGCAGGGTGTAATATATGGCAATCAGTAGTATTATAAAAATTGGGCACCAGTGGTTAGTCATAGATTTTATTTATTAAAGAGCATCATACACAGCATATACAGCATATATAGGACTACTTCCAGTTTTCAGCCTTTATCCAAAGTGGAGCTCCAAAGAGCACCACTCCGGACCCTTCTCTGCCACTTAGTCCCTACTCTGGGTGATTAGTACCCAGGATCCTAGTCCCACTCAACACTCCTCAATGAAGGCTATGCTGCTCGGATAAATATTCCAACTATCTATCACTCCTAGAGTGATTTATTAAATTTAGTAGCCTATCTTTCCTATACCTGACCTTGTCTAGGTTCCATTTCACCCTTCCTACCTGCTCAGGTAAGCAGACTAACAAAATTGATCCTTAGTTAATGCTTTGTCTTAAAAGTGGGGCCTAGCTCTGCATAACTAAGGGCCCCCTTGTTGACCAATTCTTAGGGGAATGCAAAGTAAATGGAGAATATATTTATCAGTCCCTCACATTTGAACAAAAAAACTCTTAAGGTTTCTATAACTTTTTAAATGCATGTTAAAGTGACTTGAGAATGGGGCTGCTCAACTAATAACTGATTTGCAGTAGTAATCCTTAGGGGAATGCAAAGTAAATGGAGAATATATTTATCAATCCCACACATTTGAACAAAAAAACTCTTAAGGTTTCTATAACTTTTTGAATGCATGTTAAAGTGACTTGAGAATGGGGCTGTTCGACAAATAACTGATTTGCAATTTGTTAAAGCATTAAGATACTTTTTTAAATGGACTAACAGATTTTGTAATATGTGGAAAAGGAGATTTGTTTGGTATTACCTGTGGGTATCTATGCAGTCTCAAGATCTGGGCCATAAGAATAAAATGTGTAGAGCCAGTGTTACCAATAATATCAGCAAGGGGTTTCAATTTATTAAAATGATAATATGAGGTTATTTATTGCCCTCCAGTCAAATAGTGCCCCCTGTACTGCTTGTCTTAATGTAGTGCGTGTGCATTTGTCAATCATTTGAAGCCCAATTGGGAAGAAGTTCAGAATCTGCATTTTTCACTACAGCAAATATTAAGGTCTGTATGGTCTGGTAGTATTCTGTATTAAAGAACCAAATGATATGTGTACTGTACAATAAAGAGGAATACATGTAATACCTGTAGTTCCATTTGGGTAAACTAAACCTCGATTTTTTTCCTGGTCAAGCTTTTTTGGACAAAAATTTTAATTTTTTTAGTCTGAAGTCTGAATTTCAAAATCAGCCATCTCAAACCTGTTGAGGTCATGTGGAGATGCCCCTGTTACAATTTGAAGATATCAGCTCTGGGTTTCATCCGATAATCCAAATAAATCAGGTGACCTATGAAAATATCTCCAGGGTGGCTCATATAGCCTATATTCCTCTCTTTAGGCAGACTGCAACCCAGTTCTCAGTCAGAACTGCTGCACATGTCTATAGTCAGATTGCACAGAATTCATGCTGTAGATAGGAGGAATTAACTGATTCTGATGGTACATTAGCTTGCTATAGAGAATTAAGTTCTATATGATGCTATAGAATCATTAAGTGCTTGGTTCTTTAAATCATTCCATGTTACGCATAAGCACTACAACAGCCATCATAATATACATTGTGATGCCCTTTTTGTGACAACTTTATACATTGCTAGGACACTTAGATGTGCATGAGCAATAAATATAGCAAATAAAATCACATAATTTAATTGATAGTCTAAGGGGTGTAAATAATATCACATAATTTAATAGCTAGTCTAGGGATTCTAATTAAAATGTATCCATATGTCACTCCTAGTAGATAAACTGACCATAAACTGTTACTGTGCTCTATTTATTCATTTCTTTAAGGACAATACTATGTGATTCAATTCAGATTTAAAGGGGTTGTTCACCTTTGAGTTAACTTTTAGTATAATGTAGAGAGTGATATTCTGAGACAATTTGCAATTGGTTGTCATTTTTTATTGTTTGTGGTTTTATAGTTATTTAGCTTTTTATTCAGCAGCTCTTTATTTTGCAGTGTCAGCAATTTGGTTTCTATGGTACAAATTACCCTAGCAAGCGTGCATTGATTTGAATAAGCGACTGGGATATGAATAGGAGAGGGACTGAATAGAATGATAAGTAATAAAAAGTGGCAATAACAATACATGTGTAGCCTTACATAGCATTTGTTTTTAGATGGTGTCAGTGACCCCCATTTGAAAGCTGCAAATAAACAGAAGAAAATTGCAAATCATTAAAAAACTATGAAAAATAAATAATGAAGACCAATTGAAAAGTTTCTTAGAATTGGCCCTTCTACAATATACTAAAAGTTAACTTGAAGGTGAACCACCCCTTTAAGGATGCTAAAAGGAAGGGGAAAGAAAACATTCACAATAAAGAAATGATAAGGATCAATAACATACTTTACATACAATTATATACATATCTTGTAAAGGAAATGTCGTGGAGTTTCAGGAACTGGAGACCACTTGATGTAAAAGACAAAGTTTATTTGACACACATGCTGTGGATTCTGAACTCACAAAAAGTCAGAACCTTGAACAAAGGAATCACAGAGTTTTTATAGACTCTAAAAGGGGAATTAGTGGTAGGAGAGCATGGAGATTTTGCTCAATAGCACATATAAAAAAATAACTGTTCTATAGGCCAGGATACTGATGACCAAGACTAACTTGAGCAGCTCCTGGGGGAATCTGCAATATCTTTCCAGAGATTATCATTCACATCAAGCCCTGACACACAACACACAGGAGTTACTTTCATGAGAAGCCAATTAAAAAGGGTTTTTGTAGTGTGGAAGGAAAAAAGTGCACAGACACCTTGGAGATAGTACTCATTTTGTCATCAAACTAAAAACCCAAGAATGAGGTGGGAAGGCAGCAGGGAATGCCCACAGGACCCGAGTATGCGTGTCAGTGTGCATACCCACTGATTTCACTTCATGCGGTGTGAAATTCAAATATTTAAAGAGGCAATGGGCAATAACACACTGTCCAAAGTAGGTTTTGTTTGCTTGTGTGATTTGAGTGTGATTTGGTTCTGATGTTTTAGTGTGACCCATTGCTGGCTTGGATATTTGCTGCCTGTCCTGACTAGTGACGGGTGAATTTATTCGACAGGTGCGAATTTGCGTCAAATTACCGCGATTCGCCTGCTGAAAATTCGCTGGCGTAAAAAAAAAAACAGCCGCGTGTCAAAAACCGTACCGCAACTCGTTTTGTGAATTTTTCGCCAATTCGCGAATTTTTAGCGAAGCAAAATGGGATAGATTCGCCCATCACTAGTCCTGACCTTTTTGCCTACTACGATTACAGTCAGTAAGTACTGTGATTACATGTTTAGTCCCTTCCAGAAGGTTTCTCCATTCCTCAAAACCCATTTCATAGCCAATAATTCCCAGTTACTAAAATAATAATTAACTTCAGAAAGAGAAACTTTTTTAGATAAAAAGGCGCAAGGGTGAACCTTGCCAGTAACAGGATGTCGTTGAGACAGAACAGCCCCAGGTCCAAGCTCAGAAGCTATTGGCTATTAAATGGGTTTTTGAGGAATGGACACACCTTCTGGAAGGGGCCACACATGCAATTACAGTATTTTCTGGCCACAATTATAGTCAGGGACAGGCGAAACGGTCAGGAAAGGCAGCAAATATCTGAGTGCCCCCTTTAATTATTCGAATATTGCTGTGCAAGCAATGATGTCATGATGCCACTGCACATGTATGCGCCACAAAACAAAGATCCAAGCAAGACAGATGCAGGTCCTGCTGGTGTCCCAACTACCATCTCCCTGGACCACCAGGGACCTATAATAGGAAATAAGTATTTTTATATGTAGCACAACAATCTTATGTAGCTCTTTACATTTGCTTATATCAAAAAGGGTTCTTAAAAGTAACTTGACAAGGATTGCACAATCCACATATGATCAGATCACCCTGCTCAGAGGAGCTCACAATTATCTTTGGCCTCTCCCTTTGCCCATGAGATGTTCTCTGGAGTTTATATTTGGTCTGAATAATATAATAAAACATTCCGGCACAAAGATACAGACCACCACAGCCCAGCTGGAAAACAGAATGGCAAAGACCTCCATTGCCACAGTATACATGCCTTGTGCACTGAAATAGGCTGGGATAAAGGACACCCAGACACTGATGAAAGCCAACATACTGAATGTGATAAATTTGGCTTCATTGAAACTGTCAGGGAGACGTCTGGCCAAGAAGGCAACAATGAAACTAATGATGGCCAAGAGTCCAAGATACCCCAGCATGCACCAGAATGCAATGGCAGACCCTTCATTGCAATAAACAATGATAATTCCAGGTTTTGTCTCAGTGTCAAGTTTAGAAAATGGTGGAGAGAAGGTCAACCACATCACACAAACAAACAATTGAATAGAGACACAAAACACAATGACACACAAAGACAGCTTTACCCCTATCCATTTTTTCAGACTGCTGCCTGGCTTAGTTGCATTAAAGGCAAAAATAACAGTGATGGTTTTGGCCAGGACACAGGAGATACAAAGAGCAAAAACCATCCCAAATGCAACCTGGCGCAGAAGACACTTTTCGGGATGTGGGTAACCAATGAAAATTAAAGAGCAAAGAAAACAGAGGAACAGGGAAAGCAGGAGAAGGCAGCTTAGGAAATAGTTGTTGGCTCGGACAATTGGTGTTTTCTTATAATGAAAAAAAATTCCAAACATAACTAGTGGAATCAGGGAGGAGAGGATTGATGCAGCTGATAAGCTGTAACCCAAAGGTTCTTCATAGGCAAGAAATTCTGTTGTTCTTGGCAAGCACCTGTCCTGTTGTAGATTGGGCCAATGGTCCAAGGAGCAAGGATGACATTCCAAAGAATCTACAGAACAGTAATAATATACATTATTTTTTATACTCAACATATATTTTCAAGAACAACATTTGCCCCTCTGCCCTCTGTCTCCTCTGTAGTGTTCCTAATGGAATTCTTATCTTTTTTGTCCTACTTGCTTATGATGCATCTGCTGTGCCATCGGTGCCTATGGACTCCTTCATGCCTTCTACTGGGAGTGGAAAACAGAATGATCCAATATCAGCCCCCTTGTTCCCAGTCAGTGGTACTATCACATTGATTTGGCATTGTGCATAGACGGGCCCAATGTATAAAATATGTAAGCATTTTAAATGCTTTGTGAAGAAAGACAATCCATGGATTACTAGGAATTTTATACTGAAAAATATTTTTGTTGCCTTGTTTAGACAACATCTTCCTTCTTATTTGCTATATATCTAATAAACATGTTTAACAACTCCCCTGGCCTGCAGCATGTTGTGTAGCTATAGAGTATATTTTTTAGATAATGGTCTGTGTAGTAGGTGCCTTCATAATTTAAGAACTTAAATGTTCTTTTACTTACCTGTTTGGTTTGAAATCTGTCCTTGGGGACATGGAGTACACTCATAGCAGCAGTGAGGTTTTCCAGGTACTATAACCTTCCTAAATCCAGGTGTACAATTTGGACTGCACTTGGAAACAGGAACCTTTGGAAACAACAAAACAATAAATTATTTAAGATAACATACATTTTCTAAGAATTGGGAGTGAGGGTACCTTTAAAAGACATCCCTTAATCTGTTAACTATTATGCCAATTTGAGGTTCAAGGTATCTTGCCTGAGATTGAAGAATGAAGCAGAAGATAAAGCTAAATATGGTAAGTGTGTGACGATAACATGACAGGATGTTGATAGTGTAGATCTCTCAGCAATACAAAGAGTTAAACTATAGGACAAATGGAGATGTCCTACTCACTACTGGTGACTCAGATACTCTTCTCTTTTGTTCATACAGGCCATTCTGTGATACAATATTAATTTTCAGTTTTCTCAATTGAAACCAAACCAAAAGAAGACCCGACTGAGAATGTATGTTGTTTAATAGTACAGGTTTTTCCTTTTTAGTGATTTTAGTTATTTTTTTTTTTACCATAGCAATTAGATGCACATATATCTTGCCTTACCTGAGTATTATTATTAGACCATGTTATAGCAGAGCTGTCTACTTTCAGTATCTTCCCATCTGCAGAATTTAAGTCATAGCTTCCAACTACAACTTGCTCCAAGGTGCCCTTTGCACTCACATGCCAATTTACAATGTCATAAAGAGCTGGCGGATTTCCATTTGCATCAAAAAATATGTGCCTTCCATCTGTGGTCTGAAAACTGACATTTCTAATATAACTGAGTAGCTGCAAAGCAAACAAACAAACACAGTAAATAGTAAGTGATTTGCAATGAGTTTATATTTTGATATAAATACCCTCTTACTTGCCAAGGGTGAAATGAAGAAATATTGGCACAGTCTCCATGTTGGAATGGTCCTTTTCCAGGTATGCAATGAAGAAAACTTTGCAATGCCCATGCAATTGCATACACAGCAATATATACATTTAGAGACACCCTGTAAATGTCTTCAGTTAGAATGTCCTTGTGTGCCTCATTGCCAGTGCATGCTTGAATTGTAATATTGGCCATCAGTATATCTCTGCTTTCCTGACTGATCCATGTACATGAAAATTTTTTCTCCCAGAGTTCCTTCATGAAGGAATCATAAAGATATTTTGATGGATGAAGACTGTTGAGATAATTATCAAACTTTGGCATTTGCCCACCATGTATGGCAAAACCAATGGTACCTGCCAAAACATCAATGAATTGTTTATCAGAGAGTAGAGAGGAAGTCACCCAAGCTTCACTGCCTACCCAGATATTTCCAGTCACATTTTGCCTCAACAGTTCTTCCAGCACAATAAGAAAGTCAGAATCAGATGCAATTACAATGACAACTTTAGCAGTTGATTCTTTAACGACTTGGGCAATATGTGGAGCATTCCTGTTTGGCTGACCTGTAAAAATATTTTGAATGAAGGCAACGCAAGCTCCAGAATTTATAATCTCCTGTTTGGCCATCTGGAGTCCATATTGACCATAGTCATCATCACTGGCCAACAGACCAACCCAAGACCAACCGAAAAAAGAAACAAGATGTGCCAGGCCTCTCATTTGAAACTCATCACTTGGTATGGTGCGGAAAAAAGAGGGAAACATATTCCGATCACCAAGAAGAGGGTTGCTTGCAAAATAACTGATCTATAAGGTGATAATAAAAGAAAGAAATATAATACAATTCGGCAACACATTTTGGTGAACAGGAGAAAAAAAAGTTGTCTTAAATCTGGTCACAAAGCATTGTATCAGTATTTTGCTCATAATAAAATTATAAACAATATGAAATTATTCTTCACACCATGGATATATGATTCTTCTGACATGCTTGCAGGAAGCTTTATCTGATACACTACCAATACCTTGGAATGAGACAGGCATCTCATTTGGAGGGTGAAACATCAACCTGACCTTTAGTCTAAAGTTATTATATCAGAATATGAGCTGTTTATTGACAAAAAGCAGAGCAATCAGAGCAATGTGTGCATTGCCATTTTAAGACAATATTTTGAGATTAGAGGTTGTAAAATATGTGTAATGTAGAGCATACAGCAGAAGTCTCCAACCTTTTTTGGCCATTAGCCACATTCAATTGTAAAAAGAGCTGGGAAGCAACACAAGCATGCAAATATTCCTGTGGTGCCAAACAACGACTGTGGATTAGAGAGGCAGACTAAAGGGGGCTCTGTTTGAATGTACAACTGGTTTTATATAACTCAAATTTGCCTCCAAATCTGGAATTAAAAAATAAGCACCTGCTTTGAGGCCATTGGGAGCCAAGGGTTGGTGAGCAACATGCTGCTAACAAGTTACTGGTTAGGGATCACTGGTATACAGTATCTATGACAGTGATCCCCAACCAGTAGCTCGCAAGTAACATGTTGCTCTCCAACCCCTTGGATGTTGCTCTCAGTGGCCTCAAAGCAGGTGCTTATTTTTGAATTACTGGCTTAGAGGCAAGTTTTGGTTGCATAAAAAACAATGTCCTGCCAAACATTCTCTCCTGTAGGCTGCCAGTCCATATAGGGGTTATCAAAAAGCCAATCAGAGCTCTTATTTGACATCCACATGGACTTTTTTCATGCTTGTGTTGCTCTCTAACTCTTTTTTAAATTTAAATGTGGCTCACGAGCAAAAAAGGTTGGGGACCCCTGAACTATGAGAACATTAAATTGTTTTGGAATACAGAGACGTATAAAAATGCCCTTTGTAGGTAATGTGAATTGAAGAAAGGAACACTGGTCCATATTTTCTTACCAGTGGATATTGTTTCAGTCCCAATATCTGAGCCATGAGAATAGATCTTGTGGATCCTGAGTCCCCAATGATGCCAGCAAGTGGTGCCCCATCGGTACAGCAATAATTTGGTGTAATATATTGTTCACCTGACAACATCCAGAGTGCTCCTTCTGCTGCTCGGCGTAGAGCAATACAGGTGTCAAAAATCTGGTAGCCTAGTGTAATGTTGGGAAGGAGTTCTGGATCTTGGTTAATTTCTTGTAAAGCAAATATTAGTGCCTGCATACTCTGGTAATACTCTGGAGCAAACCTGTTACATGAGCAGAGAAGGAGAGTTTGATATACATCATTATTGTTAACCAAAATACAGTAACTAAGAAGTACAATCTACACATTTCTATGGTGGTTATCAATCTTCAGAAATAGTTTGATAACATTTTAATGAATACATATTTCTTCTTTTTTTAGCTAAGTAAATATGGTGCCAGTTTATTATTTGTTGTAATATTGTTCCTATGGTTTCCTGTTATTATTGAGTCAGTGTATGTTTGTTTCTTGTACAATACATAAAATGAGATAATAATATGTTGGTTTTTAACCCAAGCTTTCTCTTACATGCATATTTATGATGGGCTCTGGTTCAATAGATCCAATACAGAATTATCTTGGTGGAGTCCTCAACAATATGTGACATTAAAATGTTATGCAGTACATTTATAAACTTTGTTCAATTTTCCATGATAGTAGCACAGTTACTTTAGTCAGTACCTACAGTAGATGATTAAAACACCCAAAATCAAAGCTTTCCACAAACTCCCCAACTTTTCTGTCTGCAACAGGATCTAGGCCTTTCCTCTTTATTAACCTACAATTAACTTGCCTGTTGCCTTACTATGAACCATCATGTGCCTCATCCGGCTGTGTTTCAAGAATTGCCTATTGAAGCAGTAACAGTTCTTGCATTAGTGAATGGTAAATGTATGACCTTTGGTGCTCCTTGTGATAGGTTCCAACTTCATCCCTTTCTTCACTCCCATTGCAAATGGTGCCCAGGTTCTTACCTAATGTATCTTCCAAGGTATTTCACATGGCTCCCTCACTCTCATATCTTGATTAAAATCCCCTTCAACCTTCCAACCATCCTTCCTTGCTCAGTGTGGTTTCAATTGTATCATAAGGGTTCA
This sequence comes from Xenopus borealis, assembly GCA_024363595.1. NCBI lineage: Eukaryota > Metazoa > Chordata > Amphibia > Anura > Pipidae > Xenopus > Xenopus borealis. The sequence goes on along the minus strand of CM044435.1, from coordinate 142,168,344 downwards.
GTCTAAAACTGCTAAAGAGGCTTTAGCAAATTATTACATTAGTCTATTAATAATCAGAACTCTCTTCCCAGTGATGAAACTATCGATGAAGACTATGGGTGACCCATGATGTGAGAAAAATATAGGGTCAAAATTGTGTGGGGGCAAAGTTACACACCTGCCTCCTCCCTCCACTAATTCATTAGCTATGGATTAATATTCAACAGTTGCCTACAGTTGATCAGCTCATACAAAATCTATATTAGTGATCCCCAACCAGTAGCTTGTGAGCAACATGTTGCTCATCAACCCCTTGGATGTTACTCTCAGTTGCCTCAAAGTAGGTGCTTATTTTTGAATTCCAGTCTTGGAAGCAAGTATAGTGGCAAGCAGACCCTTCTATAGGCTGTCAGCCACATACAGTAGGGGATACCAAATAGCCAATTACAGCACTTATTTGTCATACACAGGAACCTTTTTCATACTTGTGTTGCTCTCCAACTCTTTTTACATTAGAATGGCTAGAATGTGGCTAATAGGTCAAAAAAAGGTTGGGAACCCCTGGTCCAGATCCTATTCCCTTCAAATCTTTCTTTCTCTGATAACATAATCTAGAACACAGTATTGCTTACCTCTGACATTTGACTTCTCTGGGTCTACTAGTGAAATCAAAGTCATGGTGAAGCCTGTCCAAGTGTATTGGAAAGGTTCCTCGTATTACAGTGTCCCCTGGGCTAGTTAGGAAGCCATTAATGCTTTGACTGGGCAGGTTACAACCAGTTTTAGAGTCCAGACAACAATACATTTCTAGAGCCAAGGTGGACATAAAGCATGCAATTGTCAGGAAAAGCCTCCTGTCTCTGAGACGCAATAACCTTGTACAAAGAATCATCTCTCAAGGCTGTCTCTCTCAAAGTGCCATTGCCACATATACAGAGACAGTTGGTGAATCGCTTTTACTGACTGATTGCTGCATTTTTTATATAGCTTGTGCTGCCTGCAGGCCCAGGAGAAATCAATCATTATGCTCAATTAATTGGAGTGCTCAGGGAATTTCAACTAATTTAATATCAGATATTCACTTTCCCATTTTAGAAGGCTCATAACTCTCAGGGGAGAATATTCAACAAAGTAAAGGCTTTTGGGATCTCCCATGCCAAAGAGAAATGCAGAGATAGAATCATAAAAGAACATGGAAAAGGCACTATATTCCCTCTAAACACTTAATTAAACTGAATCAATCATATTTGTGTTACAAAAGTGGAAGTTTAAGGTAGTGAAAAGCCAATGTGCCTTTTCCTGTCCTCTGTGAATGCAAAGCTGTTTTCATGGAAAGAAAGCAGATCCCTGCGCTCCATTTTGAAGAGCAAAGATTTGTGTTCATTAACATAAGTTCAGCATGAAAACTCTGCACTTAGTAAATTAACCCTAAAATGTCACAGTTGTGGTGGAACAAAATAAGCATGAGAATGGATCCAGCATCAAAAAACACAGATCAGGTTCTCAATATGAAAGTTTGTTATAGATTTGTTAAATGGTCTTTAAAAAAGGTGACTAAGGTGTATACAGTATGTATAATTTGCTGTTAAATTGTCTTTGAGTGTGACACTTGCAACAACTTGAAGTTGGAGTCAAAATGTGTTTCTTTTTTGTTGTTTATATCAAATTCAGAAAGAATTTGTTCCTTTTAGTGTAGGGTGGAATAAAACATCTTCACTTCAAATTTTATTTCTATTTACCCAAAAATCCATGCATTTATTTGAATAATAGACTGGAATATGAATGGGAGTGACCCTGAATAGAAAAATGAGTATTAAAAAGTAGCTAAAACATTAGTAGCCTTGTGAGTATTGTTTTTAAATGGGGTCAGTGACCCCCATGTGAAAGCTGGAACAAGTCAGAAGAAGACGACAAATAATTAAAAAACTATAAAAAAATAAAAAATAAAGACCAGTTGAAAAGTTGCAAGTTAGAATAAGCCATTGCTAATAAGTAACTAATATTCTCTATACTAAAAGTTATCTTAAAGGTGAACCACCCCTTTAATGTGCACAGAGGTCAGCTGTAAACTGGACAACCATGAGAAAATATGCCCAGAAGAACAGGTCAAAATACCTCCTGAACATAATGCACAGGTGCTACAAACTTATTCCCCCCAAGACTCAACAACTAATTCAGAAACTATTTAGAAAATATTATATTTTAAAGCAATGAAGCAAAAGTCAAGTCCCCTTCCAGGTTAGACATTTTTAATACTGGCATTTCTGTCACAGGACAAATGTGTCCGTTAATTGTGCTGCAGAATTGTGAACTGAAATTTGTTTTTCAAAAGAGTAAACAGATTTTTTTATATTTCATTTTGAAATTTGATGTGGGGTAAGACATGCTGTTAGTTTCCCAGGTACCCCAGTCATGGGGCTTGTTCTCTGATAAACTTCTAACTAACTGGAGTGTCACAACTTGGATTAGTCAGACTTGGAATTTTACTATTGAGTGCTGTTCTCATGTTTACCACTAGGTAGGTATGGGATCATTTTTAGCAATGCAGGTGTCAGGGAGCTGTTATCTAGTTATAGATATAGATAAGATAACATATAGATCTGTTATCTAGATTTAGAAACGTTTGTCTATGAGCTCATTAAAGGGAGTTATAGTTCACTTGGGAGTTATACTGTAGTTCATTTGCTTGGTATATGTTATATATCAAAGTGAAGGATTGTGGAAGCTAAATGTACATAGTCCATATTTTATTATTATCAACATGTATTTATATAGAGCCAACATATTGCGTAGAGCATATCTCAGGGGTCCCATCATTTTCCTGGTGTTGCCCCACTCATATTCCCAATACCTCCTTTACTGCAATTACCAACCATAGCAGACACAATTTTGGTGGTAGTATGGATATCTGGAGCATTTTACCCATAAAGAGGATCACCAGAGGGCACCCCTTCAGACTAGAAGAAAAGGACTTTCAGTTGAAGCAGCGTAGGTGGTTCTTCACAGTGAGGACAATGAGGTTGTGGAATGCACTGCTGGGTGATGTTGTGATTCTCTTAATGCCTTTAAGAGGACAGACGTAATATCAAAGTTTATTGTGATACTAAACTCTATACTTACAGTAGTATAGATATGGGCATATATAATTTATGTAAATATATGTAAGGGTGTGTATATGGATGCTGGGTTTTCATTTGGAGGAGTTGAACTTGATTGGCTTTTATCTTTTTTCAACCCAATTTAAATTAAGTCAAACTCTATTAACAGAGGAGAACACCACAAATGAAGGTATTGAATGCTGTATACTTTATAAGTATTTTAGTATTTTCACTTCCTAATGTTACTGATAATATTTATTGTCTATTTCTGTTTTTCCCCATGAGTTTTTCTTTGGAGTTCATGTCTGGTTTGAACAATATAATGAAACATTTTGGAAGGAACATGCAGGCCACAAGGGCCCAGCTGGAAGTCAAAATTGCAAAGATCTCCATGGAAACGGTATACTTGCCCTGGGCACTGAGTGAAGCCGGAATAAAAGAAATCCAGACACTGAGGAAGGATAACATGCTAAATGTTATAAATTTAGCTTCATTATAGCTGTCAGGGAGTCTCCTGGCCAGAAAAGCTACAGTGAAACTGACAGAGGCTAAAAATCCAAGATATCCCAGCATACACCAAAAGGCAAATGGAGAATTTTCATTGCACTCTACAACAATGATTCCAGGTTTGGCTTCAATATTGTTTTGTGGGAAAGGAGGAGAGACAGACAACCAAATAACACACAAGAGGAATTGTACAAAGGTGCAAATGACAATGATCATGTAGGGCACATATGGGGTTGTCCATTTTTTGAGGCTGCTCCCAGGTTTAGTGGCCATGAAGGCAAAAACAACTATAATAGTTTTGGCCAAAATGCAGGATACACAGAGGGCAAAGGTAAGGCCAAATGCAGCCTGACGCAGAAGACACTTCTCATGTTGGATGTAACCAATGAAAGCCAAAGCACAGAGGAAGCACAAAGACAGAGATACCAAAAGAGTACAACTCACATAATAGTTATTGGCTCTCACAATTGGTGTGCATTTATACTTAATAAAAAGATTAAATATTAAAATTGGGATCAAGGAAGAGACAGCACTAGTGGATGTCAAGATGATCCCGAGTGGGTCCTCAAAGGAAAGGAACTCAATTGGTTTTGGAAAACATCTGTCTCTTTTGGTGTTGGGCCACATGTCCCACGGACATTTCCAGCAATCAACAGAATCTAGAAGTAAAAGTTAGTACATTGTTACGCTTAATCCTGCACCAGATCTGGAAATGCTAAACTATTAAAGAGAAATTTATTATATCTCCATTAATAATGGATTCTATAATCTGTTTTTAAAGGGGGCACTTAGGGGCCGATTTGCTAAATTCACATGAATAGATCGAAGTTCGATCGTAGGATTAATTCGATTGGTCGAATATGCAAATTTGGCTTATTCGATCATCAAATAGCGAATGATCGAATGATCGAATAGGTTCGAATGATTGAATATTCAATCATTCGATCATTCGGTCAGTGAAGGATTTAAGTTTTAAAAAATATTCGACTGCCTTCTTTGCCAGATTGAACCTACCGAATTGTAATAGACGTCCTGATCGAATAGGATTCGTACGATCGAAGTCTTCGATCGTTCAAATCGTACAAATCATTCGAATGATCGAACGATCGTTATTTGATTGTTATTCGATCGTCGAATGATCGAAGATCGAATAAAAGGGTAGCCTAAAACTATTCGATTAGCATTCGAAAATTGAATGCTAATCGAATATCGAGGAAAAACAAATATTTTTTGGGGAATAATAGTAAATTTGCCCCTTACAGGGTAAAATATTGTATGTCCTTAAATTTGCGATTAAAATATTTTATTGGTTGATCATATATCATCTGAGCTTCCTTTGCCTAAATGATGCATTTAAACCAACCATCTCAGATACAAACTATCTCAGATACAAAAAGTCTTTATGTAAATAGAAAGATTGTTGAGAGAGAGATAGTAATGGCAGTGCATTCTAATTTTTATTGATTTTATGTGTAAAGTTTTCTATTTCCACCAGATGACACTTATACTAGATTTTCTTTCTTTTGTTTTGCTTTATTCCAGCTTTATTTAGGTCAAACAAGATTTCATTTTCATGAAAGCTCCACCATAAATAGTTGATGTGATTGAGTCTTACAAAATTCTATAGTAATTTTACTTGTCTGATTGGAGATCTCTCCTTGGTCACAGGGCACACACTCAAAGCAGCACAAAGGCTCTCCTCTTTTGGTCGCCTTCCTGAACCCCTCTGGGCAACTCTGGCTGCAAACTGACAGGGGAACCTTGGGAGAAAGAACATCATGAGTTAGGCTGAAAAAAAGACCTTAGTTTATGTTCAACCCTTGACAAAAATTTGCCAGACAAGTTGACTTTTCAAGTCAGGTTGTAAAATTGCTAACCAGGTATGACATAACCTTCTTTCCTCCACTCTTAATGAATGCCTTCCTGCACCAGATATGTAATTATTAGATACATAATAAAAATGGTCTTTAGATAAATGGTGCATTGAAGTTTTAGATGCACTGTATGTACATGCTTTTTCTATCCTCTGCATCTACATGGGATTACACACAGAGTTCTATTCCCATTTGAATCCCTACACTTGAGGGGCTATTTACTGAATCTCAGATTTTTCTGGTCTGGCTTTCTGAGCAAAAAAACAAGATTTACCCCAATGCTGCAAAATTCTGAAAATCTGCCGTCTCAAACCTGTCTAGTCATGTATAAATCAATGAGAGATGTCTCTATCCCAATTTGAAGATATTGTCATTTGTACTGATTATTAGCCAGATAATACTATAAATTCAGGGGTTTCAAGAAAAATTAGAAAAAATGTGTGAAAGTGATTCAGGAAAAAAGTCTGAAAAATCATATGATTCTGTTTGTTTCTTGCTCAATTTTATTGTGTTTTTCCTAATCCAATTGTATTATTCATTATTTTATTAATAAATTATACTCAGGAATGGGAGTTTGGTCGAGTATTTTTATTTTAATTATGAGGAAATACCCAAAACTTCAGTAACGTAAACTTCAGTAACGTAAACTTCAGTAACGTAACTAGAGGGGGGTGGGCCCTGTTGCGTGATGTGTGGGCCGAGGGGGTGGGCCCTGTTGCATGATGTGTGGGCCCTGTTGCGTGATATGCAGCCAGGCCCCCTACCCCCTCCGTATGCAATTTTCAGGCCCCAATTTCAGAGGCGCATGAGCTGCCAGGGGCCCTGAGGGGGTGCGTTCCCTGGCCAGATCGCACCCCCTGCACCCCCAGTAGTTCTGCCACTGCATACGGAGGTGTGGGGGGCCTGGCTGCATATCACGCAACAAGGCCCCCCACCCCCTCCGTATGCAATTGTCAGCCCCTATTTGAGAGGCGCGTGAGCTGCCAGGGGCCCTGAGGGGGTGTGTTCCCTGTCCAGATCGCACCCCCAGCACCCCCAGTAGTTCTGCCACTGCAAAACTTCTTAGTGGAGCACAATACTGCTCTTTTCAACTACCTTATCTCACTAATCCCAAGAGGGTGCTATAACAGGATCATATATTCATGGTCTATACAGGGGTTTCTTTCCCCAACTTCACTAAGGAGCCTGTGGTGTTTGTGCAAGGTGCCTGTAGGTGTCACTATGGACAAGAGTATTCTGTGCATACATTGTACTTTCTATACTGCTTAAAGTGGACCCGTCACCCAAAAGAAATATTCTAAATCCTATTATATCACATTATCAAGCAAAATGAACTTAATTTACACTATTTGATTATTTGATTCTTGTTTCCTTCAGTCTGGGAATTCAAAATATAGCAAGCAGGCAGGAGCCATTTTGTGGAAACTGTTATTAAGGCAAGTATTATATCATCTTAGAATCTTGTTTGTGCACCAGAATGGAGGACCCAATGTCCATCTCCATGCCCTGGCTACACAGTTAAACTGAAGAAGTGCTGAATGGGAAGTGAAAGTAATTGTCTGCCCTGCCTCTATGAAATTGGCTCCTGTTAGGAATAACTTTGGAGATGCTCCATTTGATGAAGGGCATTTTCCTACTCCTGATGCCAACTGCACTAGGCCTGAAGAAAATGAACCTACAAGGCATACTGAGAGTATCAGAAAACTACCTGCATGGACCAAGGACTATGTGCTGTGAAGAATGTATAACATTGCTTTAAGATACATACTTAATACATGTATTATGGTTTCTGCTCATTATATCTACCCAAATGTTTCCCTACTATAGGGGGAATATGTGGTTTGTGCAAGGTGCCTGTAGGTGTCACTGTACATGAGTATACTGTGCATACACTGTACTTGATATACCCCTTAAAAGCATTAGAGTTCAAGTTACTGCTGATGTGTAATGGCTGCATGAACCTGCAAATAAATCACTGTTATACTGCGATCATCTTCGGCTACCAAAACATAACAGATTCTCTTTCCCCTTTCAAAACACAGTATTTTACAAGGGCTTAAACTCCAGGCCCCCTAGGGCATTCACATCAATCTGAAGTGGATTTCAAAGAGCAAGAGCCATACATTCCCACCTAGGGTTGACACCTTTTTCCAAACTTCTTACCAGCTGACAGGGGGCGGGGCCAAAAAGGTGTGGGATGTGACATAAAAGGGGCGGGAGGTGATGCAAAAAGGGGTGGGGTGTGATGCAAAAAGGGGCGGAGCCATGGTGGGCGATCGGCTAAGGTAAGTTTTCAGTGGATTTAAGGCAAGGCAAGGGCCTCTTTTAAGGGGTATTACAAATTTATACATTGCCGGTAAATTTGTAATACCGGCCTCGGCCTTGCCTGGTGTTTTACCGGCTAGGCCGGTAAAATACCGGCCAGGTGGCAACCCTATTCCCACCTCATAAATAAAACACTACCTTGGGCCTATGGCACTAAATCCCTCCCCAGGGCATAGATTACAACTTCTTGAACTAGTATCTCAATGTCCTCTACATTTGGATATATACATCCATTATGTTCAGAAAAGGGAAAAGATGAACAGAATCAACTCAATCAATACAATCATGAACATGCCACTAAGAAGACTGAAGACCTAAACACAAGACAGGGGGAGTCAAGTTTGCACAGTGCATAATTGTTCACAAATGGTTGTTTTGCCCATGCTTTTTTCTGAACACTAAAATATTGCACTGCTGTGCCCGTCTTTCCGGTTTTTGCGAATTTGCATTGTGAATGCATTTTGCAAACGGTTCACAAACAAGACGGGTCTTTGCGTGAGTAGAGACAATTTGTGAGGCTGTTGTACGTGAAAATAGCATTGACAGTAACTTAAATTCTCAATTTGTGAAACTGTTTTGCGAATATTTTGTTCGCCACCAAAGTTGTGGCATAATTTGAACGCAGAGTGCATGCATAAATTTTCGCAATTTGTGATTTTTTACATATTTTAAAATTCTTATAGACGTTCGCTATGTGAAAAACAGATTTGCAAATCTCTTTTCACACTCTTATTCAGCTTTATAAATATAACCAGGTGCAGGGAAAATATATTCACTTTGCGAAATAATCTGCTCTGCGTGAAGTTTTTAAATGAACCCCAGGAAACTCTGCAGTATCGTTTATCATACAGTTGACTGTTGAAACCAACTTGATGACATTAAAAATTATAATATAACCTAATCATGAGCTTTTATTTATACTTGACACTATACTGACTTGCATCTGGCAAAACCAAATGTTGACATGTTAATTTTATATTTCTCAAGCACTGCAGCTAATTTTAATCCACTCACTGCCTTCTGTCACGTTCTCAGTTTCCCCCAGGACTCTGCACGTTCCATGATTTTGTGTACCAATCCTTTATATGAAATTAATGCATTAATGGATCTACCCTAATACAGTTCACTTCTATACAGTATATCAAAAAGGACAGAAGAATTGTTTTGTGTGTCAATGCTGACCCTTGGAAATCAGTTTAATGTTGATATTATGTTATTATTCATTACAGAATGTCCTTAGGCATGCTTACCTGTTTTTGATCTTGTTCCAGTTAAATAATCCAATTAAATATGTGCCCTAGTTTTGCCAGTATTTTGCCCCAACCCTGCTGAACATGAATCCTTAAAATTATTAAATAGAGGTGTACGTGCTACTTAACCTAAATACAGCAGTACCTTTATGTGGATTCAATCAAGACCAGGACTATTGATTTTGATCAGATTTAAGCTCTATAGTATCTCTATTTATATTAGACTTGATTGTATATAGACTGAAATTACCAAGAGAATTATTTTGAAAATGCTGGATAGAAAGGAATTTTTCCTTATTTTTTCTTATCATCTGGCTGCCTAATTATGTCTTTTTTTTACAACTTTGCTAAATTGATTTTGCATTGGTTGAGGATGTCAGTTGGTATGCTTTAATTTTTGTATCATTTCCACTAATAATATTATTATTCATCCTCCTTGGTTTCATTTTATTTTGTCATTTTTTTTTTTTTTTTTTTTTTTTTTTTTTTTTGCTAAGAGAAATCTCCATTGTATCTTCCATGAATTTTTCTTGAGTTGGCTAAATATTCTGCATTTCTATATTTTTCAGTTTCCTTTACCAGCTGTGTTTTTGGATCACTGTACATCAGAAGGTGTATCATTAAACATGTATTATATAAACACTGATTTTGACATTTGGGGTGTTATTTATTTGGCAAAAAATTGGCTCATCACTATTAACAACTTCAAATAGTTCAAGGGACCTCTACCATTGACTTCTACATGAACTGGGCAGGTTTAAGGTGGAGAATAGTCGATTAGAACTGTTTCCAGGGTTGAGGTGTCATAAATCTCACATTCAAATTCAAATTCAAGTTGGTGGTTTTAAATTTGATTTTGTGAGTTTCGACCAAGACATATTTTGAAAATTGAAATTAGAATTTACCATTTGTAAGTGAGTAAATATATCCCTTGAAATAGTGTACCTTGTCTTGATCCTCTCCTAGATCCCAGACATAAATTCTCTCCTAGAACTCATTAGTGACTAAACAAAAATAATAATCACTGCATATTCATATATAAATTAATAGGATTTTTCATATGAATGAATTTCAGCACTCTTTCAAACCCCTTGCTTGGCGGTCTTGGGGTTGCTAGTCTAAGGGCCCTGCCAAAACCTTTTATTATCTTCATAAAATGCCTGTTTGACTGTGCTTGTCAGTGATCATTCATAAAAGCACTATTCTCACAGTGTTATGGAATTCAGTAATTTTGCTATTACCTACCTCCTGAGTCTCGGCGCCCCACCATATTGTAATTGTTTCAATTCCAAATACATCTCCAGAAGAATTCCGGCTGTCATAGCTTCCCACTTTCACTTGCTTCATGGGGCCATCTGATCCAGGCTGCCAGTTCACTATATCATATATAGCTGGTGGGTTCCCATCCTTATCAAAGAAAACGTCTCTTGTGTTGCTCAAATTTAACTGCACCTTTTTAATGTAATACAATAGCTGAAATGCAACAAAATAAATTATTGTTCTTTTATAAGATTTACAGTATATATTATTATTTTTTCTTGAGATTGAGTGCTGGCTATTAAGTATCCCAGATATTGGATTTTCTAGTATGAATTCCTAGGGCTTCAATTGAATAAACTCCTCAGAAATATGTTGAACTGCTTTGGAACATGTTCTTTATGCCAAAAAAAGTACATATTATCTTCAGCCATCTCCATCTTAATACATCTGTCTCTGTGCGATAACAAGGATTTTTTATTTTTGAAAGCTAATTCTACCTATTTGTAAATCTTTGGTCTGTTTCTGATTTATTACTGATAAATAGGAGCTGTGGGACAGGGCTATCTACAGGTCCTGACTCTTCACTGAGTGCCCATTTTTTATCTGAGGCTCAGTGCAGAGTGCGGTTTATGGGGGATGCAAGTTTTCTATAGATGGCTACTCTTGTTCAGTCTTGCACCCCTTAGTGTTCTTGCACTTGCAACCCATGCTTTTGTTTATCCTATTTACCTGCCATGGTTTAAAATTGTCTAAATCTGAACATTCCTCTCCAGGGAGTGGTCCATCCAAACTTTGGCAAAGACGGAGGTCATCCAGAGCTTTTGCTATTACATACACAGCTGTATAAATGTTATAGGAAGCTCTTAAATTGGACACATCATTATAGTTGTTTTGCACATTTTCTAAATCCTCCTCTCCTGTGCATACATTTTCTTGATCATACAGCAAATCACTGATGTTTGTTTGGGAAAAAAAACTGCACCCAAATGCTTCTTCCCAAAACAGTTTGGACCATGTAATACCCGGAGAGTTGAAAGGACAGATTCTGTTGAGATATTCATGAAACCCTTGAATTTTTGAACTATGAAAAGCAATCCCAATGCTGCCAGAGAGAATGGGAGAATATTTTTCAACGGATAAAACATTAGAAGTTGACCAGCCTTCACTGGAAATGAAGATTTTTCCAGTTACATTTCTCTTTAACATCTCTTCCAGAATAGGGATTAGGTAGATATCAGTAGAGAAGGCCACCACCACCTTGGCATTTGATTTCATTATGATGTTTGCAATATTCCGTATGTTTTCAAAGATGAAGTTGCTTGAGATATATTCTGTATAGGCTACACAAACTCCTTCTTTAATTATCTCCTGTCTGAGCACATCTGTGCCTTCATGGCCATAATCATCATCAGGAGCTATCAGACCAACCCATGTCCATTTAAAGTGTAAAACCAACTGGGCAAGCCCCCTGGATTGAAAAACATCACTTGGAACAGTTCTAAAGAAGGAGGGGAACTGGTTTCGATCACTTAAGACAGAACTGGTTGAAAAGTAGCTGACCTG
>CM044435.1:142084504-142123059 GCA_024363595.1 Xenopus borealis | reverse complement strand
GGTATAATAACCTCTCTGGCTGGCCCTGATTGGTCAAACCACTGTTTCGCAGCTAAAGCAAATGCTTGCTCATGTGCCACTACAAAGGGATAGATGAGGAGCTTCAAGGTGTCCCTTTAGCTGACCTCAAACAAAGGGTTCCCATTTTGACTCGTAGAAGTCTGAATTCATAGGCAAGAGAACAAGAAGTTGTGGAGCGGGACATCAGCTTGATTACTTCTCTTCCTGCTGTCAACTGCTCAGGCACAATCTTGTAAACAGATGTTGACTTTGACTCTCAGCAGTATGTGACTTCCTTGCTTAAACCATAGCCAGGTCAGTTAGGAGGTGATGGTGCAGTTATGCTACTTCTTTGTGCTTGCATGCCTGTAGAAGCAAGCTTCCCCTCTTTGATGGGAGGTTCATATACAGGTATATAACATTTCAGGGGTCACTGTGTCATGAAATACACAGAAATCCTGAGGCTACAAATGCCTTATTTTTATAGAGGCCGCATAATATATTGCTGGATCATGAAAATTGCTTGGACTACTGTTTACTCATTATTTTCACTAACTCATTAAATCATACCCATTAACTAATTTCATGAGTATTGTATTATATATAGTGATGGGCGAATCCCCCGCGATTCGCCGAAAAATTCACGAATTTCTCTTCGCGAATCGGCGAAAAATTCGTTTCCGACGCGCGGCGCGTCATTTTCGTTGCGCGTCGTTTTCGTCGCGTCGCGTCAGAAACGACGCGCGACTCGTTTTTTCGGCGAAATTTCGCTGGTGATTCTCGAATTTATTCGACAGTGGCGAATCGCGGGAATTCGCTGCGAAGTCGACCCTGACGAATAAATTCACCCATCACTAATTATATATCTTTCTTCAAATATGATATTTTTTTATTTTAAAATTACCTGTACTTTCATTTTTGAAGTCATAAATGTACATTTTTTGGCACCAAAAGTTGCCCAACAAAAGTATGGGCAATTTTAAGATATATATATATATATATTTATATATTCACAGTGATAAGACTAGAATGTTGCAATTGTGACATAGTATTGTCTTATATGAGTGGGTCATTTACCCTTGTTTTCTTTGTGAATATCTACAAAGTAGTAAAAACAGCAGTACATAATGGAAAAGAACTTTAATACCAATCGAATTAAAAGTTACAAGCCACTTACACCATATTCTTCTCCTCCTATAGCCACAGGTGTCAGAAGCAATTCATTCATTTCTTTAAAGTGCACAATAAGAACATATGGTGAGGAGAATACTGTAAAAGTGTTTGGAAGTGTCATGCAAAAGATTAAATAGTAATAAAGACAAGGTGAGACTGAAGTGGGGAGTCAGCACAAATCAGGTAGTTCCCTGGGTGATGAGAATGTGGGCTTTACAAATCACAACCACTGGATTAGATCACTTTTAGGAGCACCAAAGTAGGTGTTCTTTCTCTAGATGCTATCGCTAATTCCTTGGCATGCCAATTTGCTTATTCTCTGGCTGAAAATATTGTGGAAAGTTTAAGCTATTGTTTTATATGGTGGAGACTAGGGCAAAAAGAAGCATTGCTAAAATGGTCAGGTGTGCTTCCAAAAAGTAGAAGACCAAATATTAATGCAGTCAAAGAATAGCATGGTAGATCCACACTCAACTTGAAGTTTCTCCACAGTCAATTGTGCTCTTTGCTGCACTCGCCATCATTCCTTCCTGAATCCTGTTCCAAATCAAGTGCAGTTCCACCTACTAATGCTGATGGCTAATCTGTGACAATAGGTTTAAATCTAAAGAATTGGGAGCATGCATCAATCTTAAACCCAACATAAAAAAATCATGACTGGAACACTTCCAACGTAATTTTGTCCAATTTACGGCACACTAAGTTAATATTGATACATTAGTTGCAATTGCATCAGATGCATGATGCTGGAAATCTGTGGAAGATAATGAATTATGAGAAAAAGAACACGGAGGTTGCACTCATTGCAATCCTATATGACTCCTTCTATTTTGTTCACATACAGTCCATCTGTAAAAATTGCTCCCTTATACCAAGTTTAACCAAGCTAGTGTAAGCACTCATATTGCTAATTATTTAGTGGAGACAAGTATGTAGGGCATCAATCCTAGGTCTCAAGTCTAATTATGGATCTCATGGGACACAACTCCTTACATTCTTCTATGCTTATGCTGACAGTGGTTATTATCATAACACTTAAATTAACTCTAGCTGAGAACTGTTGCTGCTCTTTTTTCATGTAATCAAGCAGATGGGAAACAGCTGTTGTAAAATTGCATTAAGACCAGCAGTAACCTAAAGATAATAATTAGTTAGCAATAGTGTGTTCCATTTTCATATGTATCAATTAATTATAACATTTTTTTATTAAATACAATTTTAGATTTATTTTAGAACTGCCTGTCTAAAACTCTAAACTTGGAATTAACTAGGATTATACTAATCTTAATGTTTGCATTTGGGTTTTTCATTTCCTGCTTCTGTCTTTCCCCATGAGATTTTCTCTGGAGTTCATGTTGGGTCGAAAGAGTATTATAAAACATTTGGGGAAGAACATGCAGAATACAAGGGCCCAGCTGGAAGTTAGAATTGCAAAGATCTCCATGGCAACAGTGTATTTGCCCTGGGCACTTAGAGAGGCTGGGATAAAGTACACCCAGACACTGAGGAAGGCCAACATGCTAAATGTTATTAATTTGGCCTCATTGAAGTTGTCAGGGAGCCTCCTGGCCATAAAAGCAACAGTAAAACTGACAGAGGCTAAAAATCCAAGATATCCCAGCATGCACCAAAAGGCAAATGGAGAATTTTCATTGCACTCTACAACAATGATCCCAGGTTTGGCTTCTATATTGTATTGTGGGAAAGGAGGAGAGATGGACAGCCAGAAAATGCACAAAATGAGTTGTATTAAAGTACAAATCGTAATAATCATGTAGGGCACACGTGGAGTTGTCCATTTTTTGAGGTTACTTCCAGGTTTAGTGGCCATAAAGGCAAATACAACTATGATGGTTTTGGCAAAAATGCAGGCTACACAGAGGGTAAACACAAAACCAAATGCAGCCTGACGCAGAAGGCACTTCTCATGTTGGGGGTAACCAATGAAAGCCAAAGCAGAGATGAGGCAAAGAGACAGAGATATCAAGAGAACGCAACTCACAGAATAGTTATTGGCTCTCACTATTGGGGTGGATTTATAATGAATGAAAAGGCGCAAAATGAAAATGGGGACCATAGAAGAAAGAACACTGGTAGCTGCCAGGATAATTCCCAATGGATCCTCATAGGAAAGAAATTCAATGGATTTTAAAATGCATTTGTCTCTGTTGCTGTTGGGCCACATGTCCCAGGGACAGCTCCAGCAGTCGATGGAGTCTGGAAAAAATGTAGACATTTATTTTTAAGCTATTGTTATATTATTTTTGGTGTATGACTACCAAATAAAGTCAATTACCACTCATTTGTTAATTAGTAGTGATGGGCAAATTTATTTTCCAGGTGTGAATTCTCTGGAATTCCCGCAATTCGCCCCCAACAAATAAATTCACGAAATGCCAGCAAAAATTTGCCTGCTGAAAATTCGCTGGTGTAAAAAAAAACGCGATGCATGCCTAAAATGACGCGACGCACGCCTAAAATGACGCGAGGCGCCGGAAAAACGTCAAATGTAAAAAACGTGACGCGACTCGTTTCACTATTAATTAGTTGTATAGCCTTTATCTCATCACTTCTCAAATTACACATTTAGGATGGGGGAAAGGTAAAGGAGAAAATGATGGGAGGTTGGCAAGGTAAATTGGCAGAAAAACAATCGAGTATAGTTGGTAAAAGAAGCTGTACTTCACTTAAATTCACAAGAAGTTTTTTCCAAAATAAATAAAGTTTCCCATATGTTTCCCAATGCTGTTCTTTTATGCTTGATAGCCATAAGTGGGATGAAAATAAGCTGTCAACACAATCAAGTCAGCAACTTAATGACTAGTGAATGGAGGCTGCCTTCCCCAACCAATATCTGCCCAATATTGAACAAGATATCTTTGGAAAGGACTGAAAAATATGCCAGATAAGAGCTACTCAGCTACAAACATAAGTTGATAAGCTATTCCCCCATGTTGAAAAAGTGGAGGCCAGTGTGAGAAAACTTTATATGTCTCAGCGGACTTTGATCCAAGTGGAATATATTTTTTGTACCAAACATGAATACAGAACCAAGTTGCCCTCAAAAAAAGAATTATACATCTAAATTCCTTTTAGATTCACCCACCAGTCTGATTGGAGATCTCTCCTTGGGCACAGGGAATGCACTGAAAGCAGCACACAGGTTCGCCTTTCTTTATTACTTTTTTGAACCCCACCAGACAGATCTGACTGCAAACAGAGACAGGAATCTTGGGAGGAATAAAAAAAAAATCTAAAATCAAACTTGGATCAGTTCACTGTGATACTAAATGCAGATGATATTGTGGTCACGTACTTCAGAATTGAAGGTTCTCCACCATACTGAACTTATGTTAAGGCTAAAGATTTCTCCAGAAGAATTCAGTGTGTCGTAGCTTCCCACTTTCACTTGCTTCATGGTATCACTTGATGCTGGCTGCCAGTTCATTATATCATAAACAGCCGGTGGGTTTCCATCATTATAAAAGAAAACCTCTCTTCCATTGCTGAGCTTAACCCGGACATTCTTAATATAATGCGTTAACTGTGCATTTGGGGGGGAAAAAGTTTCTCCTGAACAGTCTGTACATCTTGCATCTGTTGAACTTACAATATTGCAACAAAAGAACAACAAACAAAAATATTGAATTATAAACAATTAAGATTTGGTTGAATATGAAACCTCTGTCTAGAAGATCAGAAGATTCTTCGTCCAGCTATAACTGCATTTCAGCTCCTGTGCCTTACCTTCCTCTTGCTGGGAGCCCCATAGTGCATCTAGAATAAAGAGGAGGACCCAGTCTGGTTTGGCACCCATTTTACATGGTGGACCATATAAGGCTCCCAGGCAGAGAGAGGAAAAAATAATCCAGGAGATGTATGTTAGGAAGTTAGTTTGTCTTTCAATGGAAGACTCTTTAAACAGTATAAAAAAGTGATCATATCATTGATTTTAATTAACTCTGCTGTCTTACCCTTCATATTTGATGTATGCATTTGTATATATCTAACAGATAATCAGCTCTCTATATAAGTGGTATTTTTTGGCAGGTTAACATTTCATCCGAGATCTGTACAGCTATTTAAAAAGGCTGCAGATGAAATTAAAATATTATTCAGTCATTGTTTCCAAACCAATCCATATTTTGCTTTAGGGATGGCCCCTATAGCCATATCTCCTGCTTTAGACTCCTAGAGGTCTCCACATTGGAAACCAATGTCCTACATGTATGCATTTCTTAGTGGGATGTGCAAGGTTCTGTATTTTACGTATTTGTATTTTTAGTTTGTCAATTAATGACTTAAGAGAGGGCATTGTAGCAATGTATCTGTGTTTGTATCTGCAGTCACTGGATCTCTGTCATTGACTCCTACATTCTAATTTTAGCTTTATCATACCTTGACCCTGGAAGTAACTCAAATTTGATAGACTGCCACTTAAAACCTGCCATGTTTGGATTGTTTCAAACTTGAATTTGTGAGTTTTGCCCAAAAAATCAACTCAAAAATTCAAATTTACCAATAGAACCTTAATACATTTGCCCCTGGGCATCTAAGTTGCAGATGAGATTCATGACTGATACATTACTTGATGTACACATACTTTACTATATTGTACACTTTTCAAGTTTACATAAAGTTTCTATATTTTACTAGTTTCTGAGATATTTGGCCCTGAACAAATCATTGTAATTTTGTGAGCCAGATGCTTAAGTTAATAGCAGAGACTACTTTTAATTTAGGGGTGCCATACTGGGTAGAACAATATTCATTTTTTGTATACAATAATTTTGTAGAGTTTCTCTATGTTATTTTATATATGCATTTCCCACTTTGTACATTTCACTACAATTTATTTGGTTGAGAGAAATGCATCTTGCAGGGGGTGGCTGCTGCTAGCTAGGCTATGGTGGTATTTAAGCTAAATGTGTGTAGAGTTTGCAGCTATTGTTGCTTATGATTTATTATATGGTAGCCTTTCATTTCCAATCACAGCGTATATTTTAGCAAAGAGAAACAATATTTTACCTGCCATGGTGCAAAGTATTTTAAACCAGAACATTTTGATCCAAGAAATGCACCGTCCAAAGACTGGCAGAGACTAAGGTCATTCAGAGCTTTTGCTGTCACATATACTGAAGTATAGATATTGTAGGAAGATCTTAAAGTGGATACATCATTGTAGCCATTCTGGACATATTCTAGATTCTCATCTCCTATGCATGTTTTTTTTGTGCTGCTCAACTCTTGTGTTTGGTTTTCTGGTTGAGAAAGCGAGCAATTAAAAGCTTCTTCCCAGAACATTTTAGACCAAGTGATCCCAGGGGTGTTGTAGGGATTAACAGAGTTGAGATATTCTTGAAACCCTTGGATTTTTGAACTTTGCAATGCAAAGCCAATAGTTCCAGGCAATATGTTAGAGAATTTTGCCAGTGTTAAAAAATTTGAAACAGACCAAGCTTCACTCGCAACAAAATGTTTCCCAGTGACTTTCTGTTTCAGCATCTCATCCAGAAGAGGAATCAAGAAGACATCAACAGAAAAGGCAATTATTACATTAGCAGTTGACTCTTTTATCATTTGTACAATGCTTGGCATGTTTCTGTAGTCCTGATTAGTTGCAACATATACTGTGTAGGCAACACAAGCACCACCTTTTATTAACTCATCTTTAATTATCTTTAATCCCTCAAACCCATAGTCATCATTAGAGGCTATGAGCCCAACCCAGGTCCATTTAAAATGTAACACCATTTGGGCCAGTCCTCTGGACTGAAATACATCACTTGGGACAGTTCTAAAGAAGGAGGGAAACTGTGTCCTGTCACTCAATAGAGAGCTGGTTGAGTAGCAACTGATCTGTAGATAGAAATATTGACATAACAAATTCTTCTCTCTGCCACACAATACTACAATTCTTCTCTTCTGTCTCCATATGTTCCTGGGTATCTACCCTTGTTCCTCTCAGAGCCATCACCTTTTCCATATTACTATATTCTTGCGGCTTCTTCCATGTGGAATGAAAGACCTGAACTTGTTAACAAATGGCTACCATTATAGCCCTCTTGCAAGTTTTTTTGTGAGTTACCCTCCCAGTTATATTGTAAGTTCTTTAGTACAATGATTTAATCCCCTCACAAGTAATATTTGCACCTGAGACAATGCTACTTGGCCCTGTGCCTTGTCTAATCACCCCACCCCCCATCAGCTTGCTTATATGTGTATCTCCTAGCAATTCCTACCTGCGGAAATCTGTACAGTCCCAAGATATGTGCCATAAGGATAGAATATGTGGATTTTGAGTGCCCAATGATAGCAGACAGTGGAGGACTTTCCTGGCAGTGGTAATTTGGTATTTCCTGACTCAGACCAGTGAGCATCCAGAGAGTCCCTTGCAACTCATTTCGCATTGCAGCACAAGAGTCATAAGCATAGAATCCTAGGGTAGTGTTTGGGAGAATGTCAGAACTCTTGTTGATCTCTTCCACTGCATACCTCAAGGCCTGAAACTGCTGGTAGAACTGAAGTAGAAACCTAGATGGTAAAATGAGTAGAATTAGTATCAGTACTAAGTGTGGCCTGCCTAAGTGTGCTGTTTGCCCTTTTCTGGAGCCCAGAGCATTGCCTACCTTTTCCAGGTGCTGCTTGTGTTTCATTTATTTCCAGCAGTGAGATGGTAGGAATTAATGTGACCATACATGGACAACTGCCAATTTGGCCCCTTCAGACCGAGTGGGCAACTACAGGCCTATCCCACTGATATCTGACCCAAAATCAAGCAGATATTGATCAGACAGGTTTAAAAATCAATTCAAGATGAGGACCACATTGGCCTGTTGAATAATAGGATCTTCCAAATATTGCCCCTTCAAGGTGGGTGTCACGCACACCACCACAGGCTCACGTGACAAAGCATGCACTGTAAAGGCCTACACAGTTCCTTACTAACCTGTGCAGAACTCACACGCAGTCACACCCAAACAGTCCAACATGCCAAAACTTACACGCTGCCACCACCATGCTTCAGGGCCACAAGCACCCAGCTCCTGATACTCTGACATTTACTAGAGACTTATCCCACTATGCCTTCTAGCTAAGCACTATGACATTCACTCTAGCAGACAGGTCAAGGCAATCTACAGACAACACAAAATTCCAACATCAGCAGACAAAGGATCAAACATGCACAACTTTCTTTCTAACTAGCGAGAGGGGTTAGCACACATTTAACATACACACTTCTCCTCAGGTAAAAGGTTTGTTTTAGAGCAACAAAGACAAACTCATTAAATTGCAGATTTAATGGTCCAAAGGGGACAGTGCATAAAACATTAAAAAAATACAGCTACAAATAAACATACACAGCAGGAAACAGTTATAAAATAAAAAGGGATGAAAATTCAGAAACCTACATACATCACCTAAAGAGGGATCTTATATGGGTCCTGTTCCGGGGGAACGAAGGAAATAACGAGATATACCTCCCAAGCAGATTGGCCCCCAAAGGCATATATCTCGTCCCAGTTACCTGGACCCTTGATATCCAGATTGGGAAGGGATAAGTCAAGCCCCCATCCAAGGTGAGGGCGGGTCAGCAATTAAAGGCTGTTCTGGAGACATATATTTTCCAATCACCCTAAACTATTTGGGGGTATATAGCAACATCATGAAATGATAAATAGGAAATTTAATTCTCCATCCATAGAGACCAAACACCCCAGCACTAACATATATGATTCTGTCCTTATCAGAATATCCAGTAACCCTGACAGGGATCTTCATAATGTGGGAGTTTTTGGACTCCTTGAGAAGTCCTAACTATAAGGTAACTAATGGTTGTGGTGATTGCTGTCTATATTTAAAAGATATTTGAGTTAGGATCATAAAACAATATTACCTCAAATCTGCCCTGAGACAGACCACTCCACTATAGCACAGGTATGATAATTGTGTTTTCATTCCCCTAGCCAGACATATTTACAAAATACCCCCTACTGTGAGGTTTCCTCAGAATGTGGATTCTACTCTTATTGAATTTGGATAAAGTGGAAACCCTAACCCTTTCTATACTGGAACTTATTGTTCCATCATGACAGTGGGCGTATTGGGGAAAGATCTGCTTATTTGGTGAGGTCGCTGAACAAGCAATGTACAGCCACCTTCAGTCTGTATATGGGTCAAGGAAATGACAGAGGCCAATTTTATTGCCGCAGATAAGCAAAAGGATCCAGAGAGGTTGTTAAATATATAGATTTTGCAGGGGAAATGTCTCATAAAGAATGGGAGAGCAGCCAGATACCTCAAACAGTTATTAAAAACAGCACGGGGATGGATATGTTTTTCCTGCACATTGTCTTTCTGTCTAAGATATCCTGTACAATCGGCCTGTATCCACTGTATTTCTTTGTGCTCTTACACTATGCTGTGCTATAATGCAACAAATAAAAAACACAGGAGATCACTGCTGCCCACACAGAATTAGTCCCAAATGTGTCTTTTTGAAAACAGTCATCCTGATTGCTAGGATATCACTATGAATAATATATTTCCCATAGATTTCAGTGCAATGGCATTAAGTTGTCAAAGAACCGTGCCTTCTAGGCTATTTTATTCAGTTACATATAAAGAAGAATTGTATCTGTCAGGGGGAGTCCAGTGCTTCTTTCAATAAGAAGAAAATGTTTTAGGTCTGTGACTGGTGGGCCCTTGAAATTAGGTTTTCTGGTATGTCCTTGGTGACCCAGTCCAACATTTAGGGGTTTATTTGTCAAAGGTCGAGTTTGTGAGGTTTTCTATACCTCAAATAAACTCACAACATGAATATTTGCTTCTTTCTGAAAAAACCCTAATTCGGGGAAAAAACTAGTCTATAGGCTAAAAAACCCTTGAATTTATCGAGTTTAAAACAAAGCCAAAAATTATGAAAACATGAAGGAAAAATCATGAAGGAAAAATTTGTTTGTTTTTTTTAAGTTTTTTGGTGAAACTACCCTTAAAAACCACATGAAAACTCGAGAAAACACAACTCAACCGTTCAAAAATAACTTCCTACAGTAAGTATTATATATATAAGATAAAGTAAGGCCCAATGAAAAAACATGGTGGGCAAAGTGAGCCCTCTAAACCAAATGTTAGGAAGTTTGCTCCATCTGTATGAGTGAGCTGGTGTTTGAGAAGGACTCCATTCTAGAGCTGAAGTGAAAGAACAGGCTAGGAAGGTCTGCTGTCATTACAGGAATGTGCTTAAGGGGCAATTGCAATAACTGAGAAAAATAACTTACTTGGTACAAATGTCTGATGTTGGTTTCTCCTGGAAAGTCACACTTTTGTCCAAAGTGTCAATGTGAATGGGAATCACTGCGCCTATTAGAATATCACCAGGAACCAGAATCCCTTGTGGACCCAAGTTACCATCAGAACAGGAGACAGGAATGTGATATGTCAGGAGAAGTTGCCAAAGTGTTCTGTATAAATGGGATGTCACCCTGTAATGACAATGCACCATATACATATATACATTGCTTTTTCCTCATTAAAGAACTTCTTTGAACTTGGATTGTAAGCGCCACAGGACAGAGATGTTCTTCTCCTTGTATTTTTGACACTTAGCTTAATTTTTAATGCAACTTTACATTACTTGTATTTATTATATCTATATAGAATATATATTATATCTGCTATTCCTGTACAAACACATACTGTATATTGTTTGCTTGTGTCAGTACACATACAATATTGTGTTTTTGATCCCACACAGAATGCTCTACAGTCCTATATAACTCTATCCAGTCTCTGCTGCCACAGTGATTCTGCTCATTCCCTTCTCTTTCTCCCACTATCCCTTTACTAACACACTGCGGCTTTCTCTTCTCATCCCCCTGTCTTTCCTGCACTGCAGTAACTGGGTTTTCACTATATTCCCTGCAGATATACGGACAGTACTTGTTCCTTACCTCATCCTGTCTGGGTTTGTGCTCTATTTCATTCTGAGCTTTTATGTATTTTATATGTCAATAAAAATACACAGGGGTCCAGTCTTGTCTATGCTCATGGCACTAATTGCTTAACTGTGCTAATTAGATGGACCTTAATTTTCTGCAAAGCACAGAGAATATTCAACAAATTCTGGGTTAGTTATGGTTATGTTTGTATAGAGCTGATCCACAGAATGGCACACAATTGGGATGTAAGTAGTTTGCCATATTTATCTGATTATTCTCTGCTGGCAGTCACACAACCCTACAACCATCTCTGATATAGGAAACCTTGTACTTTTTGTTTAGTATGTTGCTTTCATATCACACAGGGTCTATAGCTACATGGCATAAACTTAGAATACAAACAGGTATAAAAAATAGAAATAGGAAATAAGCCCTCACTTTGCAATATTGTGGAAAAGTTTCTAGTTTGTCTTTAGGCTTGTCTTTTAATCATCTGCGACTTATCAATCAAAAATATCTGGTTACATATTGAAACCCAACCTCCTGCAGCTTTCTGTGGTGTTCCGTGTTGATACATTTTACATTTTCTAAATTACAAATGATGCCCCAATTTTAGTCAATCTGTTAATTTTTGCATTAGAGCACGGCGCAGCTGTGCCATTTTCCATGGACCACAGGCATATATCTAGGACAGATAGCTTGTGAAGATGTAGAATAATAGTTTATTGGCAGACATGAGAACATGTCTGGTTTTCATTAGGGTGAGATATAATAGGGTAAAATATTAATGGTTTATTATAAATGTTTAAGGAATTGTCAATACATACAGTATATTTAGGTTGGCCAATATGGGGAGCTAGAGGATAACAGTTGTGAGGGAAAGTCTCCAGTGGGTGGAGAATCATAGATCAAATAAGTTAAGGTTTCAGGAAGTGATATTAGAGATGCCTCATGGATAGGAACATTAGCAGAGAGCACTGCAGCAGTACAGCCGTCTCCTTGAAGAGATACCGAGCCTAGATTGTGAGAGGTCTAGTGGTGTATTTGTACACTATAGGAAATGTAAGTTAGAGAGTCTAATATAAGTAATTCTAAAACATCTGGAATGGACAAGAACTTCCCATACCAGTCAGTTGAACTGAAGAAGCTGCTCGGAAGAGTAGTGAAATGACTTCAATAATTACTCAGCAAGTCCAGTTGTTTTAGAATTACTTATATTATATATACCATGACCTGTATGAATGAAAATCTTCATAGTCATAAGTTAGAGAGGTTATAAGAATGGGCAGCTATGACCCTAACTAAAAGAGAGTGGGCATAGTGCTCCCAGTGGGAAACCCATCAGCCAGGTCTTAAGTGGAGAGACTGATCTAGTTATAGCCAGCCAGGACCCAAGAGGGGTGCCTGTGAGCATTAGTGATGGGCAAATCTATTCGCCTGGCCCGAATTTGCTGTGAATTCCTGTGAATTCCTGGATGCCAGCGTCTATTTTTCGATGCCGGTGAATGTGTGCCGGCAGTGGCATTATGTGAATTTTTTTCAGGAAATTCGCGAAAAATTCAATGAAGAAAACACTTAAGATTCGCTCATCACTAGTGAGCATGTGTTCCCCCTGATAGTGTGCAGTTACAGGAAGAGGAATATGTGGAAAGCTGGGAGATTGAGCCCTGTAAATGTGCTGCTACTTAACTGAAGGCTGTGACAATAAAGAGAACATGTTTAAATTGTGTGTTTCACTTAGCTTCCCCCACCCACACACAAAAGATCAGTGCTACGTCAATAGTTAAGAATGTGTAAGGCACAGAAGACATTTGCCCCATTACAAGCTATTTGTTGGAAGCTCACAAATGAGCTCACAGCTTGAATGTTTGCTCATGAAAAAACCTGAATGTAAAAAACTTGATTGAATACAATTGGGGAAAAACTTAAATACTAGAATTGATTGAGTTATTGGTGAAAAAAAAACATGACTAGCTCGAATTAATCAAGTTTTTGAGTGCAAACCACCGAAAAAACCTGGCAAATCATGAAGGCTAAAAACATCTTCAAATGGTTAAAGGACCTCTGCCAATGACTTCTACAGGACCACAACAGGTTTTAGTTAGAGTATTTTCAGATTCAAGCTGTTTGCAGCTTCAGGGTATAATAAATTCCGAACAATTACAATTGGAGTTTTTACTGAAACTACCTTCGAAAAACTCAGTTTTTTGGGAAATCACAACTTGACCTTTAATAAATTACCATGTTGGTGTGATTACACAGGAATAATATTGACAACTCCCACATGAACTTACTTATACAGTGGTGTCCTTATCCAGGACTGTCCTGTTCCTGAGCTTCACAGCTTGACTCTCTATACTGGTAGTTACAAAGCACTAACACTACTGGTCCTCTTGTTGGAGCCTCTGGCTGCTTTACTAACTACTTGCACAAAAATGTTTGCGATTATTTTGTGATTCTACTTTTTTTATTAATGCTAATTCAGAAGCCTGAATGCTTGAAGACCATTACTGTTAACTCATCTGTCACTGTCTCTTCAATTATTCTTCCAGAAGCTTATCCATCCATGTATTGCTCCATATGAGCTCATGTCACATGTGGCAGGAACTTACAGTGTAATGGACCCTGGGAAAACAAATTGTTTGAAAAAGTAGCAGGATGCACTTAGTATATCAGACATTCGTTGTATAAATAAGATTGTACTTCATTTGACTGTTTAAAGTTTATATTTAGAGTAAAGACTACTCCTTCTGCTGTCACTCACTATTGTTTTTACAGCCGGTACTCCTGATTATTCTCAGTATTAATCTTATAGTGAACTGCCCATCATAATGCACAACACAGTACTTGAAGAAATAGAAATATACTTTTACTTTGCTATATATTTTTTTTATATATTGTGTGAGTGCCAAAGGAGTGGTCTACAGATTGAGATATAGAAAAGAGGGTCACATGAAACAAAATAGTAAGAGGTTGAATGGACAAAACATAAATGGACAAAATATATGTAGATAAGCTAAACATTGTTTTTATTGCTCATGTTAGATTGTTATTTCCTTATCCTGTTCCCCATTAGATTTTCTCTGGAGTTCTTGTCAGGTCTGAACAATATAATAAAACATTTTGGGAAGAACATGCAGGCCACCAGGGCCCAACTGGAAATCAAGATTGCAAAGATCTCCATGGAAACAATATATTTGCCCTGTGCACTGAGAGATGCTGGAATAAAGTACACCCAGACACTGAGGAAGGCCAACATACTAAATGTTATTAATTTAGCCTCATTAAAGTTGTCAGGGAGCCTCCTGGCCAGAAAAGCTACAGTGAAACTGACAGAGGCTAAAATTCCAAGATATCCCAGCATGCACCAGAAGGCAAATTGAGAATTTTCATTGCACTCTACAACAATGATTCCAAGTTTGGCTTCAATATTGTATTGTGGGAAAGGAGGAGAGACAGACAACCAGATAAAACATAGAATTAATTGTACAAGGGTACAGATAGTAATAATCATGTAGGGCACACCTGGAGTTGTCCATTTTTTGAGGCTGCTCCCAGGTTTAGTGGCCATGAAGGCAAAAACAACAATAATAGTTTTGGCCAAAATGCAGGATACACAGAGGGAAAAAATTAGGCCAAATGCAGCCTGACGTAGAAGGCACTTCTCAGGTTGGGGGTAACCAATGAAAGCCAAAGCACAGAGGAAGCAGAAAGAAAGAGATACTAAGAGAATACAACTCACATAACAATTGTTGGCTCTCACAATAGGAGTAGATTTATACTGAATAAAAATATAAAAGATGGAAATTGGGACTATACAGGAGAAATCACTGGTAGCTGCTAGGGCAAATCCCAGGGGGTCCTTATAAGAAAGAAACTCAATTGGTTTTGGGAAGCATTTGTCTCTTGCACTGTTGGGCCACATATCCCAGGGACACTTCCAACACTCAATGGAATCTGAAATTAAAATAATATTCATACATGCAATGTTAATTCATGTTAAAACATTTGAGCCTTAATTATTAAAGTTAAAATGTTATTGATATTTGTACTTTTTAGAGAAAATTAGTTTAATCATAGTTTGAAAAAACTCTAACAGAAAAAAAGCTGAACAATGTGCAAAAAAGAACAAACACTTCTAAAAGTCTGAATAACTTAAAAATCTAATAGGATCAGCACAGCTCCTATTGACTTCTATAAGACCTTGACTGCCTTTACTTTAGAATTGTAGTGGTCTTAGAAATTATTGAAACCCCAATTAGGGGGTTATTTACTAAAATCCAATTTTATCTAATTTGTTAAATAAAAAAAACTCAACCAAACCCCAATCCATGATTTTGCCTTATTTATCATTAAAGTAACTCGAAAAGTCAGATTGGAAAAAATAGATAAGAAAAAACCCAAATTGTACTATTTTTTCTCCCTAACCACTTGATTTTTTTCTGATGATCAGGCTAAACCAAGCACAAACCACAATATCTTCAAATTGGTATAGGGACCTCTGCCCTTGACTTATACATGACCTTGACAGTTTTGAGATGGAGGATTTAAGGATTCAGACTTTTTGCAGCATATGGGGTTTTTATTTTTCCACAAAAAATTTAGTTTTAGTCAATAACCCCATTAAAGTCTATTTCTTTTAAATCATGAATGCCATGAAAGTTATAAAAAGATCTGAATATAAAAAGTATGAACAGAAAAAGTGCCAAAAAAATACATAAAAAAACAAATGTCTCGGATAGTTACTAGTGAAAAAAATCTGAAAACCTCTAAAAGTCTGAATGGCTAAAATAAAGTCCAAAAGGATCATCACAGTTCCCATAGACTGCTTTGGGACCTCAACTCAACTAATGGTCTTAAAAAATGTGATTACATTGATCTCTGTGGCCCTGGAACTTCATCAACTGAGCCTAGGCCTAGGCAATGGTCTTTTCCTGCCCATTTAGCTAATTCGGATGATTTTCGTCTGTACCTGCACAACAAATGGGCAGACTATGTAGGTAATAACCTAAAACACCTAGATAATATTACGTGCAGAGTGCAGGGACTTTCTAAAGAAAAAGCCCCCCCCGCGGTGTCATGCCCAGTGGAGAGACTGGCCAAGTACGTGAAGACCTCCCGGCTCCAGCAACCTGTTTATGGGGGCAGCGGTGGCAGTAGCAATGCAGGGGGCAGTTGGGGGGACCCCCACGGAGCTCAGCATCAGACAGCAGCAGTTTTTGGGCAGCCAGCAGGAGGGGAGGCTGGGCCAGGAGGGCACGGTGTCGGTGGGCAGGGGCGGCGGACTTGCTAGTTAAGTACCGGCTAAAGACCCAGGGGAGAGGCAGCAGCAGGCAGAGCTGGATTAGTTCGGGGACTCTTTCTAAAGGAGTTGGTGCTCAGTCCCGTATCGTCAGTGAGAGCGGCATGAGCTGGAGGACCGAGGGAGAGGGAAGCCAGGGAGGAGAAATCGAGTGCAGCAGAATGGATGGTTGCCCTTTTGCCTTTTCTGAAGAGGACAGGAAGTGGAGTTTCTGTAAGTTATTTCTTAATAAAGGCTTTGCTATTTTAAAATTTTATTTGTGTTGGTGTTTTTATTTCATTGTATACTAACAATTTTTTTTTTAAATTTGATGTTACTGGTCCTTTAAAAAAGACAGAAAACCGGATCAGGTAGAATCATATAGACCTATATCATTGCTTAACCATGACTATAAAGTATTTACCAAATTATTGGCCTACCATTTGCAAATTATTCTACCTGATCTTATACCTGAATAACTGGGCTTCTCACATAATAGGCAATCTGTAAAAACAATACGCTCTGGTATAGCAGCCATAATAAAAAACTAGCAAACAAATGTTTCAGCGGTTAGCAAAAAAGCCATATTACACTGCTGGATCTCGAACCTTCCCCCCTTTTTTGCTACCTGGACTAAATACATACAAACATTATCCCCGATGGGGGGGGGGGCAGAGCAAGGTCTGTATTGTAACTTATTCATTGCTAAGGGCAAGGGAGCAAGTTTTCTATATTTCTGTCTGCTGGGGTGGTCAAAAAATGGTGTAGACCATCCCCTGCTTCCTTGTTTTTGTCCTGCCTTACTCTTGAGGGTATTGGCATGTTTCATCTTGCTTATATGTATTGTTTTGTTTGGTGCAAATAAAGGCATTGAAAAAATATGATTCATGAATAAAAAGTAAATCTTATTGTTAGTAAATAGGCCCCTTATTGTGATTTACTCACCTGTCTGATTGGAAATTTCTGCCTGGGTACATGGAATACACTGAAAGCAGCACATAGGCTCTCCTGTATTTACTAATTTCTTAAAGCCCACTTGGCAACTCTGACTGCAGACAGAAAGTGGAGTCTTCAAAGAAAAGAAATAACATGAAATCTGCATGAAGCCATAATCTTTTATTCCACCAATACCTTTTTTGTAATGACTTACCTCCTGATATAATATCCCCCACCATAATGAGCTTTTATTAAGGATAAATATGTCAACAGAGGAATTCAGAGTCTCATAGCTTCCAACTTTCACCTGCTTTATGGTATCATGCAACCCAGGCTGCCAGTTGACTATATCATATACAGCTGGTGGGTTTCCATCTTTATCAAAGAAAACCTCCCTATTGTTGCTTAGCTTTACGAGGACATTCTTAAAATAATACAATAGCTGTAAAAAGGGAAAACGTTTTATTAGCAATGCTTACATTTGTTTTGTAATTTTAGCTAAATGTTAGCTAAAGAATGCAAGCAAAACTAGGGATATGGTACAAACAGGCTGCCTCACCTGATGGACATGTAGACATAGCATAAACTAGTGATTTTATTTTGTGGTGTCAAAAAGTCAAATATATTTTATGTAGAAAAAGTGTTGGAATGTTTTGAGTGTTTGTAATGCAATCCCCTTGTTCTCAAGCATCATCCTTGAGTCCTAACCAATGGTGCCATCTAGTTGACTCTCCCTGCCATTAAGTGATTCTGTGAGTGGGATTGTTGTGGCCCTTGAACTGGGCTCTGTTGTAAAAAGTCATTTTTATTGTAGGTGCAGGGACAGCAGTTAAATGTGGCTGCTTGTGGATAAGTGGATGCATAAGAAGACCATTAGTTTGAGTACTAAGAGACGGCATTGGACAAACATGAAAACCTTTATCATGGGAGAGCCAACAATTCTTAATATATGTTTTATTAAGCAGAATGTTGATGTATTATTTTACCTGGTATGGTTTAAAATGTTCTATTTGTGAACATTCCTCTCCAAATAATGGTCCAATCAGGAGCTGGCATTGACTGAGATCATGTAGAGCTTTTGCTATTACATGAACTGTGGTATAGATATTGTAGGAACTTCTTAATGTCGACACATCATTATAGCCATTATGAATACCTTCTAGACGTTCCTGTCCTGTGCATGTGTTTTTTACATTTTTCATGATCATACTTTGGTTGGTCAGGACAGAAAGCACACAATCAAAACTTTCTTCCCAGAGCATTTGTGCCCATGTTAGCCCTGGGGTGTTGAGGGGATTAATGGAATTCAGATAGTCTTGAAATCCTGGGATTTTTGAGCTTTGAAAAGCAAAACCAATAGTTCCAGAGAGAATGGGGGAGTATTTTGCTGATGATAAAAGGTTTGAAATGGACCAAGCTTCACTGGCAACAAAATTCTTCCCCGTTACATTCTGTTTAATCATCTCATCCAGAAGTGGAGCTAAGTAAACATCTACTGAGATGGCTATAACCACATTTGCACTTGACTCCTTTATAATATTTACAGTTTTTTTTATTGTTTTGGAGACCGGGTGATATGTCATGTATGCTGTGTAGGCAACACATGCTTCTTCCTTTAATATTTCCTGTGTGATGATCTTTATTGCCTCATTACCATAATCATCATTAGTAGCTATCAGCCCCACCCATGTCCAGTTGAAATGCAACACTAACTTTGCCAGTCCCCTGAACTGAAAGGCATCACTTGGGACGGTTCTGAAAAAGGAGGGGAAGAGCGTTCTGTCGTTCAAGAGAGAGCTGGTTGAATAGTAGCTGATCTGAGGATAAAAAAAATAGTAACTTAAGTGTTTTGTAATTCATATAATATTTTCTTTGTAGTGAGGTTTTTGGAACATTATAGTACAATATAGAATTGTATGGTATGGTTGGTCGAGAACGTGGTTTTCATATTTGTCAGTACAAACACATGGAGTGATAGTGGTTCCAGTCTGCATTATCTCCAATAGAATTTTCATCCACCATGACTTCAGGACAGATAGAGGGGAAAGGAGGAGATTAGTAAAGAAAGGTCCCAAAAAAAGCTACAGTTTGGAAGTAAGAGTGGTAGAGAATACATCTATTCATTTCTTGTAGACAGTGTATGGTAATTGCAAGGATACAGCAAGAAGAAGGAAAGAGCTAGTAGAACAACTGTGTTTCCATAGCTATAAGTCAAATTAGGCAGAAAATTAATACCACAGCCTTGAAGCCAAAGGTAAGACAGAGAAGAACAAGGTTTGTTATGTAAAGTGCAATGTTAGAAATATGGGGCTATTTACTAAAATCCAGTCTGGCTTTTTGAGGCAAAACTCATATTTTTTGGATTTTTTTTTTAAACTAGAATTTTTCAAGATTAATTATAGCCCAATGCATCAAAAGCCAACATCCAAAAATCCACTATTTCAGACATGCCAAGGTTGTGTAAATGGCACTGTTCCCTATACTATTTTGAGGTTTATTTGGTCTGCACTGAAATTAGACTGAAAAGCTGACCTTTTCAAGATTTTCAGGAAAAAATCTGAAAAATGATGGTTTTTCAGAAAAAAGCCCAACAAAACTGTGCAATTTAGTTTTTTGATTGATTTTATTGCATTTTTACTTTTTTGATAATAAATAAGGTCAAATTGTGGATTCTAGTTTTTCAGACTTTTTTTTCTTTAAATAATCAGAAAAATTTGGATTTCTGTGAATAACCCTCTCCAAGTTTAAAAATGAAGTTGTGTTAAAGTTGTAGTTCGAATTACTAACTTTGTCAATATTGAAGTCAAGATAATTTTTGATATTTCACCTTAAAATATGGAATATTGTCGCTATGTGATATGTATGATAAAAAAAGATGTAAAAAAATAAAACCATTTAAATAATTTTTTATATTTTTAACATTTAAAACTAAAAAAAAATTTTTTTCATACATTTTTACACATTTGTTTGATAAAAAAATAATTGCTAATAATTGTAATATCAATATATATCATGCAGGACATCTGATTTGTGCATTAGAATTATGACAGTGTTGTGATTCTTAGCACTTAACAATAAGATAGGATGAAAAGGTTTGTTGTGTGCATTTTATTGTTTATTCGGATTCCAAAGATTAGAGGGTTGTCAGAGGTCAGGTGGAATATATCAAAAATAATAATATGAATCATTTTAAGTAACACCTATTAAACTCCAATGCTAACTCAATGTAAACTTCCCTACCTGTGGAAATTTGAACAATCCTAGAATGTGAGCCATAAGGATGGAATAAGTGGACTTTGAGTGGCCAATAATAGCAGCCAAAGGAGGATGTTTTCTGCAGCAATAATTTGGTATTGCCTGGCTCTGGCCAGTCAGCATCCAGAGTGTTCCCTCCATCTCTCTTCTAAGAGCAGCACAAGAATCATAGACATATAAGCCCAGGGTCCTGTTGGGAAGGAGGGCAGGGTTTTTGTTGATCTCCTCCACAGCAAACCTTAAGGCCTGGTAGTGCTGATAGAATTCAATAAGGAACCTATAGGGTAAACCAGCAAGGATTTATCAGTAATTCTCTGTTTCATGTATACAAAGTTTAAGTTTATTCTCCACAAATACCTTCAGATCCATCAAGGAGATTGTCTTGTATTAAAAGGCATTGCTATCATTTATAGTGATGGATAGTGATGGGCGAATCTGTGGCATTTCGCTTCACTGAAAAATTCGGGAATTTTCAGCGAAATTCGCGAAATGGCGAAAAAATTCGCGAAACGAGTCGCGCTGATGTTTTGTTGCGTGCCCAAGTTGACGCGCGCCAGAATAGTTTTGACGCACAGTGCAATGTAATAAAACTGCCAGGTGAAATGCATACCCCCAATGGTCCCTTTTTTTGGAGGGACAATCCCTCTTTTGACAGTGCATCCTGCAGTCCCTCATTTCATTTGTATTGGAAAGTCCCTCTTTTCTCTACACGGAATAGCCAGAAAAAGAAAGAAGTTTCTAACTTAATTGGCCTTTGGCAGAGAGCCTAGAAGAACAGCTAACAGGTGCAAAAAAGATGCTTTTTAACAATTTTAATATAATAAAATAAGTAATTGATTGTATTTGTAACAGTTTAGATAAGGAGAAATATTTTCAAACTTTCATAACCTGCCAAATTTGGTAAAACGAACATGTTAATTAGTGGGTGTGGTCAAAATGTTGCAGCGCTATGTATGGAAAAAAAAAATTCTGTCCCTCTTTTTACTTTCAAAAAGTTGGGAGGTATGTGAAAATAAATTGTAAAAAATGGCATCTTTTGCTTTGTGTGTGAATATGCTGAATAACATTGGAGTCAATGAGAAGAGCAATTTACACGCGTTTCACTTAGTTACACACATGCCCTGTATTGTTACTGGACTCTTATCTTTTCAAAAGAAAAAAAGGCCTCCCATTTTGCCAGCTTCTTAAAAGCATGTGTGATTATTATTTAAAATAGTGAAACATTAAAAAGGCCTATTTTAATATATATTCATTTATTTTTAAAAATATTTTTCACTGCACAGATTGTACTGTTTTGAAACGACGAACTCAGCGCGCGACGAAACGAGATGCTCGGCGAAACAAAACACGCGGCAAATTTTCTAAACTTTCGCCATCGCCGAATGTTGGAAATTCGCCGCAAATTCGCCTAGGGCGAATTTATTCGCCCATCACTAGTGATGGACAAATTGGCGGTGTCCAAAAACGTCCAAAAAACACTTGCGTCCAAAACAAGACGCCGGCTAAATTTCACCAGGGCATTTCACCCATCAATAATCATTTATACAGGCATTTCACTAAATCAGCTGCTATCTACAGCATATGAAACTGCAGTTCAACATTCTACATGCTCAACTCATTCAATTAAATAATATGAAATTCATCTGG
Organism: Xenopus borealis; assembly: GCA_024363595.1. NCBI lineage: Eukaryota > Metazoa > Chordata > Amphibia > Anura > Pipidae > Xenopus > Xenopus borealis. Next base: position 142,100,826 of record CM044435.1, on the reverse strand, counting down.
TAGTAGAGGAATGGTGGCTTAGGAAGCCTCACGGTGCTTACATTTAGGACTGCAGGTGGAGTCACGTATAATCAAAGGCAACAAAGTTTGAAAACTCAAAGAAGCAAATAATTTAAAGGTATTCAGAACTTGACCGCCTTGCTTTTTTGCCTGCCAAAGGATAATATTGCAGGAATCTGGGTTCCATCTGTCTAAATTTTAAAAATCATAGCCAAGATATATCCTAGAGCTAGAGCAAGCCAGCATGGATGGTTACAGATGGCATGCTGATGATATAGATTAAAAGTCTATATGGGGTATGTGGTGGTATCTTGGGTCACCCATGAGAAGGAAGGATTCCCTATTGGGGTTATAATCCTGGAATAGCTACAAAGATATAAGATAAATAAGTAGCTCATATTGTATGTGAGTTCCGCCCTACCAAATGTATATAACTTACATTATACAGATATCTGGAGATGGCCTTTCTTGATAGGTGATCATAGAAGAAAGACTGGCAATGTGAATTGGAATCACCGCACCTATTAGAATATCTCCAGGCACCAGAATCCCATTGAGGTCCAAATTAAACAGGTCATCATTGCAGCAAGCGACAGGCACATGGTACGTCAGGATGAGATGCAAAAATGTTCTGTATAAATGAGATATCAGCCTGCAATTCAATGAGGATGCATGCATTACTAACAAGGTAATCTTGAGGTTTCTGAATCCTATTGGTCTGTAGGTACCTGTAATAACCTAGCATATTCAAGTGCCACTTCTTTAGGCAGTAAGAAAAATAATACCAAAAGCATGTTGGACATTTAGAAATTAGGAATTTTCTGATCTGTCAAATTGCATAACTTGTACCATTATAATCTCACCATATACAAGACCATTACAAAGAAGTCTGACCTTTATTCTCTGTAGAACACCAGTCTCACCACAAACAAACACACATGTCCATAGCCACAAAGGGGAATTCCTTCTGTAATGTGATTTTCACAATGACCTTACCGCATTCTGCCTGCCTGTGTGTACTTCTGCACCTGTTCTTACTGTTTTATAGATATATATATAGTAAATTGCAAATGTGAATATGCACAGAGGTCCAACATCTCTCCCTTAGGTCTCATTGCATTAATTATGCCTGGGCAATAAAACTCCATTGAGATCCAGTAAATGTTCACCAGCATTACCTTCAAAGTACATGAAGCATGTACCGTTTACACCGATACTGTGTATATGGTCATTGAAATTGATGTCCTTCAGTTTCAACCTTTTGTCCAATAACTCCTACCCAATTATATCCACATGCTTCAGAATGGAATAAAATCCTTTCATTCGAATCACTTCCTAAAATGGTTAATCTCAACTTCCACAACTTCCCATCTTTTACTATAAAAATCCTTTCCAACCTTTAAAACAAAAAGTTCTTTCTTCCAATCTCAAGGGATTAAGTCTTCTGGAAATATCACTTGGTAAATAAGGCAGCAAAGAGTTTATTTGGGATTAACCAGAAAGCTCCCATATACTTCATTATAAAAGTATATGGGAAAAAACTGGAACTGAATTTTAAGGAAAGTTTTTTCTCCTTGAATTGAATCTTGTCCATGACTTTTCACAAGATAAACCTGGATGTCCACAACAGCCCTCATTCGTTTCTACAGGTGGGCTGTGAAGTCCATCCTCCGAGGCTATATTACCCCCTGGTACAGCATGTGCTCCACATAAGAAAAGAAAGTCCTGCAAAGAGTGATGAAAAGGCTCTGAAGATCACTTGTGGCAATTCATGACATCTACACCATGTGATGTCTCCAAAAGAGTATATCATGAAGGTCTCTAGTCATCCTGTGCTTCCACTCTTCTCTTTATTGCCCTCTGGCAGGAGACTCAGTCAATACACACACACTGCTAGATTCAGGAACAGTTTTCACCCTAGTGCTGTCAGAACTAGGGGTAGGCAGAGTAGGCAAGTGCCTAGCGTGCAAAGCTGGGGGGGCACCAGGCACGCACTTTCTCTCCTACCCCCTAGTCTGTCCTAGCTTTGGCTCTTGCGTGTGAGGTGACCTTTTCATCCCGCAACTTTGATTGTGCTCCAGGCTTTTTACGGATGCATATCCATGGTTTTCCGTGTGTGTGCGCTCGCAGCTTTTCACGCATGTGCAATTACGGCTCTTTGCTCATGCATGCACAATCGCGTCTTTTCGCACATGCGTAATCACGCCATTGTGCGGGTGACTGCTGGGCACTACTACCGGACAGGCTGCCTAGGGCGCCTGCTCGGGGTGGCCCGGCTCTGACTTCAAATTTGGCTTTTGCGTGTGAGGTGTCCTTTTCATACCACAACTTTGTTTGCGCTCCAGGCTTTTCACGGATGCAAATCCATGGTTTTCCACGTATGTGCACTCCAGGCTTTTCGTGCATGCGCAATTGTGGCTTTTTACGCATGTGCAATCACTCCATTGTGCAGGTGACTGCTGGGCACTACTACCGGGCAGGCTGCCTAGGGAGCCTGCACTGGGTGGCCCGGCACTGACTTCAAATGCTATAGACCAGTGCTGTCCTCCACAATGTTGGCCGCAATTTTTATGGCCAACATTGTGGAGGGCTGATAATGGAAGCCAGTGTTGACCGCTCCCTGTTTTGAAACCACATCCACTTTAAAACACAACAATGTTAACACAAGGCTATGTCCACATTAATTGTGGTAACACACCAAAAAACCAAAAGGTTGTTGCTCACTGCAGGAATATCAGTTATCACTCATATGTGAAAACTGTTATCATATTAAGACATACCCTTAAATCCATATGCCTCCTCTTCCCCTGTGAATAACACAGCCACCCTCCCAGCACATGATTAAACACCTTAGGGGCCCCTAACAATAATTTATTTTCAAATGCTAACAAACCCCTAGAACAAATACCAGGCTTGTATTCCACAGGCAGAGCAGGGCACACACAGGCAGAGTATGTCAAACACAGGCAGAGCAAGGGGCACACAGGCAGAGCCGGGCACACAGGCAGAGCATGGGACATACAGGCAGAGCAGAGCACACACAGGCAGAGTATGTGACACACAGGCAGAGTAGAGCAAACACAGGCAGAGTATGTCTCACACAGACAGAGCAAGGGACACACAGGGAGCATGGGGAAGGCAGAACAGAGCAAGAGACAGGAAAACCCATCAGGACCTAATATGTACTACATGCAGTGACACAGTGCTGGTGTTAGCATTTTAAATAAGGTGTGAACAGGTGAACAATGGGGGCAGTTTCAGTCTGGGTGTGAAGAGTACATGACTTTAGAGTGTGAACAATAGAGGTGTTACAAGTGTGAACAATGAAGGAGAATAGTGATGAGCGAATTTATTCGCCCGCAGCGAATTCACAGCGAATTCCTGCGATTCGCAAAAATTTTGGCGAAACTCCATTAATTCGACCATCTCTACAGGAGAAAGCTTTTAAGTAAAATGTGTCAGCATAGCCATCCTTTGCTATATTGCTTTTAGAACCATTTTTGATTATAAAAAATGTTTTTGATCTACGTATACTACAAATCAATCAATGTGAGCCTTTCAAAACCACATTTAAACTCTTCATACTCTTTTAATTCTTGGGCACTGAAGGATTTGTGGCCTCATAGGGAAACTTAGTTCTCCAACTCAAACACGAAGCTAACTTCCATGAGCACAGTCCTCAGTGTACCACGTTCTCCCTGTGTGAGGTCCCACGGCCTAGAAATTACACTTTAGCAGTTTTTGGGACTTCTCCACTATATTCCTTTTCTGACTTTGAATTTTTAAATGAGAACGTTGTAGATTTCAATTTCTTATTAATTCACTTCTTTTATATTTAATTAATTAATTAGCACAAGCACCTTAATTATAGGCAGTCTGAAACTGCATTTAGTTTAGCACCATTAGGCAGTCTGAGACTGCAATTAGCTTAGCACTATTAGGTGAATTGGTTTATTAATTAACTATCTACAGGCAGTGTGAAACTGAATTTGCTTTGGCACCAGCACTTTACAAACTAATTGTGTACACTAAGGGCCCTTACAAATGGGCGTTTGTGACCTGCGCAGGTCTGGATGCACCTCATTCTTTTCAATGAGGTTGTCTCGTCTCGTGTGTAAGCACCAAACGTTGAACGCAGCCAAAACGCAACGCAAGTCAAAAATGCCCGTGTATAAATAGTGATCGTTTTAATAATTAAATATAATTGTTTTTCTAATTTTATTCTAATTTGATGACTGCTTTCAGGCTGGAACGAACCTTATTGATTCACCGTTAGGCAGTCTGAGACTGCATTATTAGACTAAACCTTGTAATTAAATTGATTAACTGTTTGATCGCCTTATGGTACCTATATAATTTAATTTAAACTGTTAAATATGTTTTATGAATGCACTAGCACTTTATTACTTCCTCTTAGTAAACTTTGTGGAAATACAGTAAAAAATTATTAATTAATCAAGTGTCTTATTATACAGTATAAATATTGGTACATAACATTTGGGGAATCTAAAAGTACATGGAAAAGATACCGTCTGAGAGTGTGGAGTCTTACTATCTTTTTCTTCTTATTAATTGAATTAATACCAGTAATTTATACCCCTCTCTGTGAAGTGAGTTTTATAATAATAACTTAAAGGAGACATATGGGATATATGAAAAAACTCTAATTTTGTAGGCAATAATCAATAATATATAGTGTTGCTTTTACATGGTGCTAAAAATGTATATTATCTTTAAAAATAGCCCCTTTATTGGAGCTCCCTATAGATGTTCTCTGGTCCCTGTCTGTGTTTCAAATGAGGGGTGGGTGTGTCCTAACGGTCCCTGCCAGAAGCATAGTAGCAGGGGGACAGCCAATCACAGCCCTGCAGTCACACAAGCACAGACAGGCTTCAGTTCCCTATCAGGTCCTGCTATCTGCTGATTGGTTCTTGTCCTACAGTGCAGTGAGCTGAGAGCTGCTGGCTCCCCTGCACAGCCTGGGAATTCAGGGAGCAGGAAGTAGAAGAGGAGGGAGGGATTATAAGGGTTTTGCAGAAATATTCAATAAATCAGCCTGAAACACTAATTTTATAAGCACAATTCTTCTATAGCTAAATGAGTATAATGCTCTGGTACAGTCTTATATTTTACACAATATGTCTCCTTTAAGATCGCCTTTTTTCACAATGCAGGGGATTCGTCTGAATTTGAGGTTAAAACAATGCAGAGCCCAGTTAATCTCTGTAGTGATACCATTTAAATCTTACACATGGTAAGCAAGCACAGCAGGTAGGTGTGGGCCACATAAGGGGCCACCAGTTGGACAGCCCTGCTATAGATTGTTAAACACTCATTTTAAACCCACACCTGTAGACTCTAATGGTTGAAAAAATTATCACACATCAAAAGAATTTTTGTCACCCAAAGACTTCAGTGCATTTCAGCAAATTTTCACGGTTTTGCCAATTTTTGGTGTAGTTAAATGGGTCAGATTGTAATTTACTGGATTTAGAAGAACTTGAATTTGGTGCAAACCTATACCTTTCGTACTGCTATATAGACAATATTGTATTAATATGGCAGGGATCAACACAAGAGTTGGAAGACTTTGTAAAACCCATAACAATCTAAATTTTATGTTTTCTCTAACTTATAGTAAAGAGAGGATCAACTTTTTAGATCTCAAAATATATAAACAGAATGCAAAAGTGCTTTTTAAAACTTATTTCAAAGAGGTAGATGCTAACAGTTATATTGCTCCACATGGTAACTGCCAGCTACAATGGATTCAAAGCATTCTATTTAGCCAAATGTGCAGGATTAAATTGTACGGAAATAGGAGAAATAAATAAACAGATTATTTTGTTATTCAAGGGTTTAGAGGTAGAAGTGATAAAGAGGAATGAATCAAAAAAATTAAGCGACTAAAAAGGATATGTAATATACGTTGGTAACGCAAAAATTATTCGCAATGCGAATGTTTGCGTGAAGAAATTTTGCTTTACGCGAATGCAATATACCCTTTGCAAGCCTCGAAACTGTTTAGGGACCACTTCCGACAACAGAAGGCCATTTGCGGATTTTACACTTTGCACTAATGCGCTGTCAATTTAATAAAACTTCTTACTGAAAAAGTCGCAATGTTTGCTCCAAAAGATTACGACACCTTCAAACACTTCTTAAGAGTGCGCAATTACAATTCGCACTGCGCAATAATGAGAGGGTAGATCTTATAAAAAAGGAAAAGACAGAGAAAGAGGATAACCAAGATATACTTTTCTCTACCACATATAACCCCTTAGCTAAAAACATTGGGCAAATAATTTAAAAAATATTGGGGAATACTAAAATTTGATGAAGAACTAAAAGAGATTATTTCAAGGGAGCCAAAAAATTTTTTAAACACACAAATAATAGTAAACAAATTTTAGCAAATAGTCACTGTTTAACTGATAAGATAAAAGTGGGATATAAACAAAGTTCTTGGACAGGTTTCTATCCATGATCTCTGTGTGAAGCCTGTAATACTTCATTTTTACTTGAATTTCAACAGTAATCAAGTATTGTGATCTACTTGCTATTGGTAGCAAAAGCATCCTATGAGTTTGTTTAATTTTTTTTTGTTAGCATTATCCAAATTAAGGAAAGATCCCCTGTATCTGCAGAAACCTATGAACAAAGGATCCCATATTTGAGTTTTTACCTAACCCACCCTCTATCTTATCCAATTCCCTAAATGACAGTTAACAAATCCGGTGGCCTTTCAACTACCAAGAAGCCCCTGTGCCCCTACTAGCCTTTTTGCTTGGTCAGTCTAGTTCTCATGCACTGGAGGCACTGAGAGCTGGGAAGACACAGAGACTGGTTATACATTTTGGCAAGTTAAACCCCTATGAATGGCCAGTGGTAGAGAACCACCAAACCTTTTGATTCTTGATTTGGCTGAATTCTAATTAGATACAGCGAATCCCACTCAAGTCCATACGATTGCCATAAACAGAAACTGATGATGATTGGGCAGAAATTTGTGATGTACAGTATGCCGAAAATTTTTCCCATTTTAAAGGGTTTGGATTCATTTAGGCCAGGCTGAGAAAGACTCAAGTTAGGTCTAGTCCTACACCAGTATTTTTTTTCTAAAACCCAATGTATTTGGCAAATACAACCAACTGTCAAGTTCTGCATTCACTCATAGAAAGTGAACTAGAATGTATCCTGACAATATGGAATGTTACACAAGATGATTCTATTAGAAATGCTGCACATGTAAATACAGTGTACAAGATAAATATTCTGAAGAAGAAAGGTTGCAGTGAGATGGCATTAACAGAGGTATATTTTGCTGAACAAATTAATGAAAATAAAAATGTATTTCACTAATTATCTGGTCTGGAAGTGAAATGCACATAAACTAAATCAATATGCAACCAGTATTAAAATATTAATTCAAGCAAATAAGTGAAATAAATAGTGTTTTAAGAGAGGTTTTATTTTGTGATTTTACATTTACCCATGAGGTTTTCTCTGGAGTTCTTTTCGGGTCTGAACAATATAATGAAACATTTGGGGAAGAACATGCATACAACAAGAGCCCAGCTGGAAGTTAGAATTGCAAAGATCTCCATGGAAATAGTGAATTTGCCCTGTGCACTGAGAGAGGCTGGAATGAAGTATACCCAGACACTGAGGAAGGCCAACATGCTGAACGTTATGAATGTGGCTTCATTGAAACTGTCAGGGAGCCTCCTGGCCAGAAAAGCTACAGTAAAACTGACAGAGGCTAAAAATCCAAGATATCCCAGCATGCACCAAAAAGCAAACTGAGAATTTGTATTGCACTCTGCAACAATGATTCCAGGTTTGGATACAATATTGTATTGTATTAAAGGAGGGGAGATAGAAAACCAAGTAAAACACAGAATGAATTGTACAAGGGTACAGATAGTAATGATCACATAAGGCACACGTGGAGTTGTCCATTTTTTGAGGCTGCTCCCAGGTTTAGTGGCCATGAAGGCAAAAACAACTATAATAGTTTTGGCCAAAATGCAGGATACACAAAGGGCAAAGACAAGGCCAAATGCAGCCTGACGTAGAAGACACTTCTCAGGTTGAGGGTAACCAATGAAAGCCAAAGCACAGAGGAAGCAGAAAGAGAGAGATACTAAGAGAATACAACTCACTGAATAGTTATTGGCTCTCACAATTGGGGTGGATTTATAATGAATAAAAAGACGAAAAATGGACATTGGCACCGTAGAGGAGAAAGCACTGGTAGCTGCTAGAGTCAACCCCAGGGGATCCTCATAGGAAAGGAACTCAATGGGTTTAGGAAAGCATTTGTCTCTTGCACTGTTGGGCCACATGTTCCAGGGGCACTTCCAACACTCAATGGAATCTGAAATTGCAATAATATTCAAATATAAATTAGATTTCATTGGTGAATTTTTATTATGAATATATGACCACAGACCACTATGTAAAAAATGAATAACTAAAAATTAAAGCTCAGGTAGACAGCATTCGATACTTCACACTACCGTTTGAGAAATGTATTGTGGGTTACTCACTTGTCTGATTAGAGACCTCTCCTTCAGCACATGGATCACAGTGATAGCAGCACACAGGTTTTCCTTTACTTATTAATTTCTTAAACCCTACTGGACAACTTTGACTGCACACAGAACGTGGAGTCTAAAAAAAAAAACAACATGAGACCTGTGTTGGATTTCTGGACTTTATCTTTAAAGCCGTTGATACAATACAGAGATTGTTGTGATGACGTACCTCCTGATTTACTGTCCCCCACCACAGTGAACTTGCATTAAGGCTAAATATATCTCCAGAAGAATTCAGAGTGTCATAACTTCCAACTTTCACATGTTTTATGGAACCATCTGATCCAACCTGCCAGTTGACTATATCATATACAGCTGGTGGGTTTCCATACTTATCAAAGAAAACATCCCTATTGTTGCTTAGCTTTACCTGGACTTTCTTAAAATAATGTAGGAGCTGCAGAACAAAAAACCACATTATATCATACATTTTTTAGATGGTTACTTTACATATAGAAAGAAATCAATGTATGCGAAAATTCAATAAATTTAATGACATTATTATTACTTAAATAAGATTAAGACGAGTATCACGAACCAAGAGTTAGACGAAGGTACAGAAATGGAACCTGTTATCTAGAATGCTGGAGTTGTCTGGATAATAGATGTTTCTGTAATTAGGATCTCCATACCTTAAATCTACTAAAAAATTATTTTAATAAATAACATTAATTAAACCTAACAGTTTTGCGGCTTAGTTTGGGTCAAATACAAGGTTCCGGCTTCCAAGCAAAAAGGAAATAATTTTCAAAAATTTTAATTATTTGATTAAAATGGAGTCTGGCCTTCCCATAATGCATAATTACTCCTTGATCGGTTACCCTTTTAATCTGCATCAACCTATTTAAATATGGCAACATTTTTGACCTGATAAGATCAGCATTTTTATGAATATCTGAGGAATGCTGGATTGGTAACTAAACTGTTTTGATCTGCAAAAATGGTGTTAGCAAGACAGCCTTGTACATTTTTGAAGACAGCCTTAAATTCAACAATACTATACAGTCTGTAGGAAAAGGTGATTGTCTTGTGACCACTTTACATAAGTAAAAATGTTATTTCCTACTCATTAATCCATACAGTTGCCACTATACTAAACATTATTTTCTTATATGTTTAGGAAAGAGCCCCCAGAAGATAGGGTTCTTGCTATGGACTATGAGGAAGTAAGGGCCTTGAACAGAGAATAAACACTTTTATCAAGGGTCCACAGACATTTCAACAATGTAAAAGACTGGAATGGCATTTTGTAATATCTTTAAAATATTACTTTAACTAATATTTATGCCACTTTCTTGCTAATAGAAGTACAGGTATGGCACCTGTTATCAAGAATGCTCAGAACTTGGAGTTTTCAAGATATGAAACCTTCAGTCTACAAAAAACTATTTAAAGGAAATGTAACTAAAAATATTTTAGTAAAAAATCTATTCTACCCTGCACTAACATAAGCTCTGTCCTGCACAAAGTTTACCACCTGCAATGCTTTATTAAATGCAATGAGGCGGCATTCCCTCTGCAAGATCAAACATCTGGCACTCAACATCTCCTCCTAGACTGAACTCTGTTCAAACTGGACGTCAATTGTTATAGCTGTACAGAAGATTTTTCGGCTACCCTGTTTTGTGTGTCAGACTGATTAATCTCTGAAGCACACAGGTCAGAGCAGAAAGAAAACACTGCCCACACTCACCATCTCCCAGTGCCTGAATTAAATGAAGATGGAGATATCATACTAGGCAACAGAAAAAACCCTCTGTACAGCGGTAACATTATACTTCTGGTTTGGGCAGAAGACAGCTAGAAGGAGATGTTTGATGATTGCAGAGGGAATGTCACCCCATCGCCTTTATGCAGAAGACCGGAAGCAGAGTTATATTAGGGTTTTTTAAATAAACATTTTTTACTAAAATATTTTTAGTGTTACATTTCCTTTAAACATTCAAAAACACAATAGACTTGTTTTCCCACCAATATGGAGTGATTCTATCTCAGATGTGATCAGGTACAAGGTTCTTTTTTGTTATTACAGAGAAATACATTTTAAAATTTAGAATTTCATAATTAAAATAGAGTCCATGGGAGGTGACCATCCCCTAAATCAGAGCTTTCTGGATAACTGGTCTTCTGATAATGGACCACATACCTGTATTGAGAGATAACATTTTAAAAACAGAAAGAAAACATCATAAAACTTATATATATATATATATTTATTAATAAAGTCACATTTTTATGTATATGTTTTTACCTGATGTGGTTTGAAACTTCCTAAATCTGAACAATAATCACCAAATAATGACTGGCATTGACTGAGGTCATGTAGAGCTTGGGCTATTACATGCACTGCAGTATAGATGTTGTAAGAAGCTCTTAATTTGGACACATCATTATATGCATTTTGAATGCCTTCTAGACTTTCCTTTCCTGTGCATGTTTTTTTAAAATTATTCCTGGTCACAGTTTGATTGGTCAGGTCAGAAAATGTACAACCAAAAGTTTCTTCCCAGAGCATTTGTACCCAGGTTATGCCTGGGGTGCTGTAAGGATTAATAACATTGAGATAGTCTTGAAATCCTGGGATTTTTGCGCTTTGAAAAGCAAAACCAATAGTTCCAGAGAGAATTGGTAAGTATTTTGCTGATGATAAAATGTTTGAAATGGACCAAGCTTCACTGGCAACAAAATTCTTCCCAGTTACATTCCGTTTAATCATCTCATCCATAAGTGGTGCTAAGTAAGCACCAACTGAGATGGCTATAACCACATTTGCACTTGACTCCTTTATAATATTTACAATGTTTGTTATCATTCTGGAGACCAGGTTGGATGTGATGTATACTGTGTAGGCAACACAGGCTTCTTCTTTTATTATTTCCTGAGTGATGATCTTAATTGCCTCATTACCATAATCATCATTTGTGGCTATCAGACCCACCCATGTCCACTTGAAATGTAACACCAACTTTGCCAGTCCCCTGAACTGAAAGGCATCACTTGGGACAGTTCTGAAAAAGGAGGGGAAAAGTGTTCTGTCGTTCAAGAGAGAGCTGGTTGAATAGTAGCTGATCTGAGGATAAAAATGTGCACATAAATGTATAACAAAGGTCACATACAGTTTTTATCACAAAAATAAGGCTAAAAAGCATATTACTGTATATTTTTCAAAAGAGAACTACAGTTCGGCAAACAATTAGAGGCCTAGTTATTAAAGTTTGAATTTTAGTGGTATTAGAGCTTTTTGAAAGCACAAATGCAATGATTTTATTAATTTTTATAAAAAAAAGTACAAATGCAAAAATGCTCTGATAAATAAAATATGAATAAAAGAAATACAAATATCTCAAAAACCTCAAAAAATATTTTTACTAGCAAAAAAAATTGGTTAATCTCTAAAAGTCTGTATGGCTAAAATAAAGGTCCAACAGAATCGGCCTATCACCGTTTGACTTGTATGGGAGCTTCACTGCTTTTACTTAGTTTTGTGTAAAAGCATTTTTCGTAGGCTTTTGCACTTAATAAATCTTGTATTTTTTATGTTTTTTTAAGTGTTTAGTGAAAAAATACCATTCATGAAAAAAATAGAAATGTGAATTTTATTAAGTGTTAGTTTTGACATTTTTCTCCATGTGTTTTAGGCTTCTGTGCCAGTCCAAGAACTCCATGGCCCTTTGGAGGTAAAGATATGTGCCTCCAAAGAAGCTCCCCATATTTTTTTCTAATTATTTACTGTACCTATACCTGGTTGATCTCTGTTATTGGTTTAGGACTGACAATATACAGAAAACACAATATAGAATTTATCATAAAAGCCTAAATAGTAAAAAATGTATATTTACATTATATGAAAACATAGAAACCATTACATTGTGCATCATAATTAATTATCACCACTGGAGCATCAATTTTTGACCTCTGCAGCTCAACACAGTGACCATTTACAGTGCCACTGGCACACAAAATGTGGCTCATCAAAGATGGGGGACTCTTGTAGACAACTTTGAAAATATAGCTCACACATTATTAATGTTTTAGGGCTACTAAACCTCTGGGTTGGTGCCTTAGGTTTGGTATATTAAATACATCTAATTCACTATTTATTTATTTTTTAAATTATATGATTAAAATATTGTGTAATACCGTAGCAGTTCCTACATAAAAGAAAGGTGTTAAATATTGTATGTGTTAACATTTCAAATGGTTTCAGTTAAATAGGGTCTACTTAACAGTGTTGATTTACAATATACTACATTATGTCATGGTTAGAAACCTGATCCTAGATACATCCATATTAATGAAGATTGAAGAATAGGCAAGTAGAATCCTTACAAGACCTATGGTCATTGTTAACAATTTCTACATCATGTCTTAAACTTCCCCACCTGTGGATATTTGTACAATCCTAGGATGTGAGCCATAAGGATGGAATAAGTAGACTTTGAGTGGCCAATGATGGCAGCTAGAGGAGGATATTCTCTGCAGCAATAGTTTGGTATTTCCTGGCTCCTACCACTCAGAATCCACAGTGTTCCCTCTATCTCTCTTCTAAGAGCTGCACAGGAGTCATAGACATAGAAACCCAGGGTCTTGTTAGGAAGGAGGGCCGGGTTTTTGTTGATCTCCTCCACTGCAAACCTTAAGGCCTGGAAATGTTGATAGAATTCAATAAGGAACCTGTGGGGTAGACAGTTAAGAATTTTACTCTGACTCCGTTCATGCCCAAAATGCAAGGGAATTAGGATTTATTAGCTCAAAGAACAATACAAAGGCTAATAGTCTGAAATGAAAAAAAGATTTAAAACTTTCTCTATTGTAAAAATTTTTGACTTGGCTAGTTACCGTCAATACATCTAAACCTGTCCTGTTTAAATAATGTTTCTTTTTAGTACTGTAGCTCAGAATTCCACAGTGTATTCAAAATGGGGGACTAGCAAGTGTTTTCTGTAGTGAATAACTACCCATTAAAACAATGCCCCTTTGTTTTTGTTGTGGACAACATCTTTTGTACCCATGCTTCTGACTGGCATTGCTTACTTATAGTTTATTCTCTGCAAGTGCCCCCAGGTCCTTCTCATTCAAGGAGAATAAATTGTCTAAATTGCATCCATGGACTTTACTAAATGTATGTCTGCTTCGTGCTCACCAGATTCAATGAAGTGGTAATTCAGAAATGTGTCTTGTGGAATAGGAATGGGGATTTGGAAGGTATATCATTAAAAAAAACGTGTCGCACCGAAGTGGCGAAAGTTTGGAAAGGTAAGGAAAAGGAAACCAGCTGGGAGAGTAGATTGGGAAGCTTTTTGAATACCTTTACCTCCCTTACTCTTTTGGCCAATGGTTAGAAAATTGCATTGTTGGAAATTGCCCTGCATCTATCTTATCTGCAGATATAATTTATAGGAGATAACTTAGATAATCACTACAAATACAACACAAAATAGAATGATTGGGAGGATGCACTTGGAAACAGAACCCCAGAAGATGCAGGATTCTCTGTTATGGGGGATACATTATGATTACCCCCTAAATCCTTGAATCCCTACGAAGTTGCCCAGAGTACAAAAAAGAAGCAAACCCACCCATCCAGTAAGTAACTTACATTGTACAGATATCTGGAGGTGGCTTTTCTTGATAGGTGGCCATAGAAGAAAGGCTGCCGACATGAATAGGCATCACTGCACCTATTAAAATATCCCAGGCACAAGAATCCCATTCTGATCCAAATGAAGAAAGTCCCAATGGCAACAGGAGACAGGGACTTGGTATGTCAGGATCAGATGCAACAGTGTTCTGTATAAATGGGATGTCAACCTGCAATGCAATGAGATTGTGCGCATTACTAGCAGTGAAATACCGAGAGTTCTGATGCTTAAGGCTCGGAGACAGTAATGCCGGCATATTCATGAAGGTTTATTGAGGCACTAAGGAAAATAATTTGGTGGAGATTTAAAATTAGGAAACGCCCAATTCAATAGGATCATATACATGAACTCACACATCCTGCACCCTCACATGCTCTTCCTCTGATCATCACTTCATCATTTTAATAATCCAATAATATTATAACAAATGGGTTTGGTGCCTCCTTCTCTGTATAACAGCTGCTCTGTTCTTCCTGTACAACATAAAGTATGACCAAAAACACACACCCATGCACCCACACAACCAATCAACATTTACAGCTTCAATTCCTGCATTGCAGTCCCTGCAATAACTGAACTAACCCCACAGTTCTGTTACCTGGGTTTTCTCGTACAATGTGAATATAACAATGTACCTACCTCATTCTGCTTGCCTGCGCATACTGTCAGTTCTTGCTGCTGTATTTATACATATATACAGTATATAAAGTATATTAGGCATGTGAATATACACAGAGGCCCTTCATGTCTCCCATAGGTACAATTACACTAATTATATATGAACCCTGGAACTCCATAGAGATGCAGTGTATGTTCACCTGCAGTTTCTTAATACAGTCATCATATATATATATATATATATATCATTTCATAGATAGAGTACATAGTAGCTGAAGTTAAAAAGTAAAAAATAGACATATGCCCATCAGGTTCAAGGTGTATCCGGAGGAAGCTAAACAAAATCAGCTGAAAACTAAAAGTTTTCTTCCAAAATAAAAAAAGTTATTTTTTACTTTCTAAACAGTGAACTCCTATAGATACACAAATAGAGCATAGGGTAGCAATTTCTTTAGGGAAAAAGACTCTTTATTGCAGCATGGCAGCTTATTGATTTGATGCCCGTCAGCTTCTGGGTTTGTGGAGGGTGCCAGAGTTGAGAAATGCTGTTTAGTTTGCAGAACAGCTTAGCACTCATTTCTCTTTTATTTTGCACACTGCCAATAAGTAAATGAATAATCCATATATTGTAGTTATTAGAAAGTTATTAGAAGGTAACCAGATCAAATTGAACTTTTAGAAGGATATGGGCTTAGGTTTTATTTAGATGGAATAGGAATTGCAGAATATTCTTACATTCAGCACAATAGGCAAGCAAGCAGTGTCCCCTCCTCCTGTTTACAAGAGAGTTTGGGAGGTAAGGAGTAGTGATGTACATGTTGACCCACAACCTGCATGACCCACGGGTTGACCCTCAGGTCAGGTCGGGTACGGTTTATACTAAGGCACTACAATACCGCACCCAACCCTTACCTGCCATGGACCCACCATCGGGTCAATTCGTGGGTCATGTGGGTTGAGGTTCAACATGCACATCACTAGTAAGGAGCAATGTAAAAAAACCTGTGGTGGGGGCTTCTCTGCTGGCAAGACTTGGTGTGGTGAGTTGAACAATCAAGGTAGAACAAGGTACCAGGGGAGCCTGAAAAACTGCTCATATACCTTTAAAAGCTGAATTTCCAGTTACTTTATTGCAGCTATTAAGTCACGGAGTTGTGGCAATCCTCAAAAAATCCTCCAGATCACATGGAGGCTGCATGTATTATGCCACCAATAGCTGGTGAACCCCTGTCACAGGAATCATTGCTGTATCTGTACTTTACAGTATGTTGAAGAATAAGCTGCATGCATTTTGCAATGAAACAAACTGTGAGCTCTATTGATAATCACATCCATGATTCATTGTTACAGTTTGTCCACACATAAATAAACGTTACAGCCATACTTCTCTCTCTCACATATTTCATCCAGCAGTGTCTCACCAGGCCCAGCCCAACCAAAAGCTCATGGCAGAGCAGCTTGT